>CAUYUJ010000703.1:522946-555446 GCA_963575745.1 Prorocentrum cordatum
ACACACAGACACACAGACACACCGACACAAACACACACACACAAACACACAGTCTGTTGTGCCACGTATTGTGATGTGTTGGTTCTGTTTGTCTCTATGTTGCCTTCCCTCTGGAGCCCTGCGTAGTACTCGGTCTTGGCCCGTACTTGAACGCCCTCTCTTTTTGTCCACGGTCGGAATTTTGCCTTTCCCATGCGCGGTCTGCGCTCGGGTTCACCTCTTATCTACAAGCCGTTTGGGCTTGAGCCAACATGGGTACGGATGCGCTGCATGCTCATCCAAACGGAACGAGCCAATGCAAATATACAGCATGCTGCGGTGAGCGCCGAATGGCGCCACCAGACTGGCCTTGAGACAGGTGTGCCGCGGTGAGCGCCGAATGACGCCACCAGAACGGCCTTGAGGCAAATGTGCCGCGGTGAGAGCCGAATGGCGCCACCAGACCGGCCTCGAGACAGACGCGGGACGATTGCGGTTCCCCGGGAAGCAGCAGACGGCGAAGCCACAGCTCGCGGGACGATTCGAGGCCCCACGGGAAAACCAGACGGCGGGGCCACAGCCCAGGGGAACGCCAAAAGGAGCGCAAGCCTAATTGGGGAACGCGCTGCGTAGCTGTCCCGTCCGCGTGGCCGATGCAAGCGGGCTCTGGCCACCGGAGAAAATAAATTGCACCCAATGTATAGCACCGCGTATACTGGGAAACAAGGATACCGCCACACAGTCAAAATGCCCAATGCTTACGAGGGCACACTATCCCAAGCGACTCCACACACCTCTGGGGTCCAGGACCTCCGCGAAAGTCTCCACAAGTCGTCCCCTTCTGCTGAGCGCGCACGCAGAAGGACGCTTCGAGGCTCGCGCCCGCAGGAACAGTGCAAAGCAAGTGCATCAGGTGACTAAGAGCGCCATCTGTCGTAACGCACAGTCTGCCTGCTCATCTCATCGTTGCTTAAGCCACGACGCTGGCAATGCACAAGTCGTCAATGTACATGGCCGGCCAGTCCGCCGCATAGCCGTCGAGGACACGTCGCATCACTGCCTGGAAAGCCTGCGGCCCAACACATGGCCCGAAGGGTAATGACTCCCACGCGTGCAATCCAGAGAAGGTGCAAATTGCCAAAATCTCTCGTGCTCGCGGCGCAAGGGGAAGATGATTGAATCCGCTGACGGCGTCCAGCGAGGAACGCCACCGTCTGCCAGCGCACCGTCGCAACGTATCATCAACCCCGCATGCGCCGAGTCACGGCGTCGACGCGACGATAGTCGCACAACAAGCGCCCGTTCGGCTTCGACGCCTGTGGGACCACGACGGCTAGTGTAGTCCACGCCCCACATGTCGCGTCAGAAACTCCATCGCCAAGTTCTTCGGTATATGGGACTCGCACTTCGCAGCCTCAGCAGGGCTCTTGCGATGCGGCTGCTGCGAGATAGGGGCACCACCAGCCACGTCGACATCGTGAGCAGCACCGCTCGCTCGCGTGAAGGATGCGGTTTCGACCCAAAGGGCCTGCCGCCACTCCGCACACACCCACACCCAGGCTGCACGATCCTCCTCTGAGATGTGGGGGCTGGCACGAGCAAGCTGCCAAAACTCGAAAACGGTGATCTCAGCGTACCGTGCAGTCGACCGGGCAACCGCGTCGAAGATAATCTCGTCCGCCTTCTGGAAGTCGTCGGCGCTCATGGCCGCCGGCACTGTGGGCCTCCAGGAACTGTCGATGAACATGTTGGGCACCTCCGGAAACGTATCCTCCAGCGTCGGCGAAGCAGCGGCTGTCTCCTCAGGACGCGCTGGCGGCTCCTCGGCAGCAGGCGCCGCATGAGGACGAAACCTCAAATGCAATGCCTCCGCTGCTCTCTTGGTGCGTGCGTCCAAGCGGCTGTCAGACAAGCGAGCCTCCGCCCGAAGATCCACGTAGGGCACGTCGGCGCGCAACTCGGTCAACGTCGGCTCGGAGGTCTCCTACCCGTCGGCACGCAATTAGAGCCGAGCCCACGCGCCGTCTGCCCGCATGCCAAAACTAGCCAGGGAGACCATGAGGCGACGAGGGTAGTTCATCCGCACTTCGCCGAAGCATGCACCGCTCGAGCCATCGGCCAACACGAGCACGCCAGGCGTCGCCTTCGACCATCGTCGGCGGGCATCTTCGCGAAGAAACGGCACCTCTGCAGACGGCAAATTCTAGGTCAACCTCAGTGGGCGACAAACGGCCGTCGGCACAAGGGTCAAACGAGAAATCGCAATACTTTGATATCCTGCCGGCACGCGGGGAACCAAGGTCTCGCTGTCCAGCTCCGCCAGCAACGCGCGGTGCTCACCGATCATGCGGATGACGCCATACGGGCCCTCCATCGCCTCGAGAAGGCCCTTGCTCGGGTCGCCCGCGCGCGGCGGCCGCTCAAGCATGACCACATCAACCGCGCGGAAAACCTGCCGGCGTGCCTTGCGGTCCCTCGCCACGGCCGCCTTCACTTCGTAGTCGTCCAAATAGGCCCTGAAGCGAGACGTGATGACCTTCAAGCCCTGAACCATCGAGCGGAGCCCCTCATCCTCAACCGTGGCTGTCGGCATCGTAGCCCAAGGGGCCAGCGAACGCTGCGTCGGAAGCGCTGCCGCCCAACCGTGAACAAGTCGAAAGGGTGTCACATGGCTGTCAGCAGCCCGGTGATGCCGGAGGTGGCACTGCAAGCACGCCAATAGCTCACCCCCTGCTCCGGAGAGTACTTAGCGAGCTCGTGCACCAGCAGCCGCAATGTCGTCGCCATCTGCTGGTGGCTCCTTTTCACGTTGCCGTTGGTCCTCGGGGTGTAGGCCGCCGTGATGTACGGCCGCATACGGAGCAACGCCAAGACCTCCTGCATTGAGTCGTTCACGAACTCGCGGCCTCTATCGCTCTGCACGACCCTCGGGCACGTCCCAAACTCCCAAATGATGGATAAAAAAGTCCTCGCCGCATCTGTCTTGGATTTGGTCGTCTGCCCCCGGAGGTAGGGAACGAGCGAACGAACGAACGAACGCCAGATCCGTGCGCACGCCGCGTGGGCGCCCGCACGCGCCCGTTTGGGCGCGGCGGTGGAGGCCGTAGCCTCAAAGCGGGAATCACATCTGGTGTATCTGGAGAGAGCATGCAATGCGAGAGGTGTAAAAAATCAAGAAAGGAGGGAAGGAGGGAGGGATCCTTGATGACGGTGTCGGCGCAAAGCTCGGCATGCTTGTGCGTGTCTGCGTGGCGGGGCTATGGGGGGAGGGAGGGAGGGAGGGAGGGGAAAGTCCTTGACGTCGATGTCGGCGTGGTGCTCGTTTACGTGTTGATGTAGTGGTGCTCGAGGTTATACCACGTGGTGGTGTCTTAGTTCGTTCGAACCCACGCGAGGTCGTCAGGCTGCCCCGCGTCGCGCGTTGAAGCCGGAGCTGGGTGGAGGTCCAGCCTGTGCCGTCGTAGGTGTGCAAGAACTTCGTCATCCCAGCGTTTGTGCTGGCGCCTGTGTTGTCGATGTGCGTCAAGCTGCCAGTGCAAAGTCCTCCATGTCCACCTGGTGGGCGCGTGGTTGGCCACTGTCGCTGCCATTATCCATACCTTGTTTCTGTGTCGTCGCCTGGCTGTCTATGTGGTGGAACTTCATGAGCTGCATCGCGCGTCGCGTGGCACGTTGGATGTCTTCGATACAAGGCTCACTGAGGTCCGCGTCGTTGTCGTCGTTGGTGCCATCACTGCTACGAGCTGGTGTCGATGTTGTGTTGTGTTGCGGCAAGTTGCTGTCTGCGTCGTCGCTCCGGCTGTCCTCGTGGTAGTCGTCGCGGAAGTCATTGTCCTGTGCGTCTTCGACCGTGCCATCAATGCCCGTCGCGCCTTGGATGTCGTCGCTGTTCGCCGGGGGGGCGCCCCGTCGCCGAGGCGTCCTGATAATCATGCGAAGCATGCGTCGCTGTGTCCGCTGGAGGTGCTGCCGAAGTGGTTCCGTGAGTGTCCACCACATTTCTGCTTCGTACAATGCTAACGGTGTCACTGTGCTGCTGAAGAACCTGAGTCGGTGTGCAACTGGGTAGTGCTTACTCGTCAGCTTTTGTTTGTGGGAAGTGAACGATACCCATGCAGCTCTTCTGCGATGGTGGACTTCTGTCTCCATGGGGCTGTGGAAGCTGATCTGCTGGCCGAGATATTCGAGACTGCCCTCGTAAGGAAGAATCTCCATGTCCATGTCCTGGACGCGTGCTGTGCGCGAGCTCGCCCTGCCTGTCCTTTTCGTGAGGTGGTTCATGGTCTTTGTTTTGTCTGGGTGTAGCTCGAACCCTCGGGGGCGAGCTGCGCTGGCAATGTCTTCGAGCATGGCGGTGAGGCGCGCGAGGGTCTGGCTCGTCAGGAGCACGTCGTCGGCGAACCGCAAAGTGGTGAGCGTTGAATATGTTGTGAATCCTAATCGTACTCCTTTGCCTTCTGCCAGCCAGCGATCACTGGTGCAATGATGTGCTGCAGAAGGGAACTGAAAAGCAAGGAGCTGAGTGGGTCGCCTTGCTTGGTACCCCGCAGAAGACTGAACGGCCTGCTTGTGACATCGGTCTTCACCGTGGCCGTTCGCCCTGTGTACAGCTGCTTGAGTAGTGAAATTTACCAGTGTGGTACACCCTGCGCTTTTAGTGCTGCCCATATACTATTGTGCTCAACTGTGTCAAAGGCTTTTCTGAAATCATGTAATGACGCAGATCAGCGTGAAGACGCAGCGCCATCCCTCCGTGCTTCCTGGGCACCACAGCCCCTGCAAGTCGATCTGGACGGCGTCGAACAACAGGGTCCGCGGGTGCTCAGACCGGGTGAGGGCCAATCGACCCGGGCGACAGTCTGAAGCGCAAGTCGGGAAGCGCTCAATGAATCGAGCCAGGTCGCTCGGCAGCGAACTCCACCATGCCGTCGCCCTCAACTTCACAAGGGCCTCCTCGAGCTTGGAATGGCCGCCTGCCCCGCCCGCGTGCGCGGACAGCGTCGCCCAATTCCTCCAGGTCGTCTTCGCGACGTGCTTCCGGTCGGGATCCAACTCCTCTTCAGGAATCAGCGCTCCTGCCGGAAGAACTGGGGCCGCGGCCGGATATCCAGGGAGCTCCTGGGCCAGCCGTCGAAGCAAGGTACCGTCCTCGCTGGCGCAGAACCTGGCAGCCTCCCTCCTCAATCGGGTTGCGTCCTCCTGCGCGAGACCAAGGGTCCGGAGGTCCACGGGAGGCTTGGCGACCTTCTCCGCTTCCGAGCGCAAGTAGTGGAGCACCTTCGAGCACTCGGGGTCCTCCTCCTGGGCCGCGAGGAGGCATGGGCGGAGCGGCCGGGCTAGGCGGCCCAATCCTGTGCCATCGACGTCGCCGCGCCTGGCCTCATCCTCCTCGTCCTCACGCCGCCTCGCGCTCGGCTCCGCCTGGTGCTGCATCAACTCCTCCTCGGCGTCCTCGTCCCGATGCATCTTCGCGCTGCTCTCCGCCTGGCGTTGCCTCAGCTCCTCCTCATCCTCGTCGTCCTGACGCCTCCTCGCCCTCATCGTCCTCGAACGCTCGCCCTGTTCGCCCGGGGGGGGGGGGGGCTGGGCGGCGCCTGTAGCAGCAACTTCGCGGCCAGCCCTCGCGTTCCTCTCCCGCTGGTGCTGGTGCTGCCTCAGATCCTCCTCGCCCTCCTCATCCCGATGCCTCCTCAAGCTCCTCTCTGCCTCGTGTTGCACCAAGTGCCCCTCTAAGGCGATGGGCGCGGGCAAAGGGCCCCATGCCTTCAAGGAGGCGACGTCGCGCCGGCCGCCTCCGAATTCGGACGCCGCGCCGTTCGGGGGGCGCGTGGCCGGGCAGCGAGCGTCAGAACGTGAGTTGGCCCCCCGCGGCGCGTAGTGCTGGCTGGGGCCGCGCGTCGGGGGGCGGCGTCATCTCCGGCCCGAGCTCGCAGACTGAGCGCAGCACTGCCGCAGCATGCGCGAAGAACCACTGCGCGACGCAATTGGCAGCCGACTCCATCGCCACGGACTCGAAGGCCTGGACAAACTGGCATCGACGCACCACCTTGCGGACAGCAGGGTGGCAGGCGAACGCAGCCGCAACAGCGCCCTGACAACGCGCTGCGACTACGCGGGGCGGCCGACGGCCGTGAAGAGCGACGCAGCTCCTGGCAGGAAGACGGGCTGTCTGGCCCCCGCGGCTGGCGGAACCAGAAGCCCAAACTTTCCTCGTCTACCATGGGCCAGTCGGCCTCCACCACGAACGGCGCGAAGAGGTCAGCCTCGTGGGAGCGGCGGGCACCTGCAGGACGCCGCGGAATCCTCCACCCCATTGGCGACGAGCACCTCCCCAGCCCCCACCTCCTCCAACTCCCAAGTAGACCGGGATAGCGACCATCGGGCGCCCGCAAGCTGTTCGAAAATAAGGGCGTCCTCGAACTCCGTCTGCGTGTAGTCCGCGGCGAGCTCCGAAGGGGTTCTTGAGCAGCCAAGCCCGCCGTGCCAGCAAGGCGTCGCGATCCTGGGGGCCCCTGGACAAACCACCGGAATGGTTCACCTTGTCGGCCAAGAAGCAAACAATGACGCCGCTCTGGAAGATGATGCCCCACCACTGGATCACCTTCTCGCCGCGCCCCTCGGGAAAGACCATGGGCGCGGAGGTGTTGTTCCGGTGGCCCGCCCAAGCCAGGGTCCGAACACCGGCGTAAACAGGCGCGAACTCGAGGGCCGTCTCCTTCATCATCCAGGGCTCGCGCTGCCAGGTCGGCCAGGCCTGCTGCCCCGTAGTGCACGACCAGGAACGCATGGCGAGATTTCGCGGCCAGCCGAGCTCGGCGCCCACCTGGAAGTGCACCGCGCCTCCGCCCAGAAGCGAACCATCAAGTGCGATCGCAAAACATCTACCTGTGCGCCCCCAGTCCGCCGCGGCCGCGTAGTCCGGCGCGCGCGGGGCGATGAACTCGACGACGATCTTCTGGATAGCACGGGAAAGCCAGGCCGCCCGCGTCCAGCGCACCGAAGTTGTCGGCCACTTCCTTCTTGAAGTGCCTGCGAAGCCCCGCGCTCCCACTCGGCAAGGCAGTCGACAAAAACGGCCTCAGCCAGTTCACGCCGCCGAAAAGCTCCCTGAACTGGCCCTTTGTCGTGGGCGGCGGGGAGTCCATGTTGCCCTGGACCTTCGCCGGGTCAGGCTGCTGCCCCCCCCGCCCCGTGATCGCGCCAACGAGGCGCAGTTCGGCCTGAAGCAGCTGGCACTTGGACGGCGCGACCGACAGTCCGGCGTTGGCCGCCGTCTCGAAGACAGCGGAGAGGAGAACGAGGTGCTCGATGACCGTGGGATCTGCAGCGCGAAACGCCGAGCGAAAGTCGCGCCCGCGCTGCTCCAAGGCCGAGGGCGAGAGGCAGGGCGCTGAGGGTCCAGAGAAAATCACCTCTCCTATCTCCTCATCCTCGAATGTCTCCTCGGCCGCCTCCCTCCGCGCCAACTGCATCTCCTCGTCCGCTTCCTCATCCTTGCCAAGCCTCGCCACCGGCGCGCCCGGCTCGATGTGCAGCGACGCGCTTCAGGAGCCCTCACCAGCACCTTGAGCTCCTCCTCCTCCTCCTCGCCCTGTGCCTCCTCTGCAGCAGCCAGGTCGAAGACGTCGCGCGGCCCGTCGGACGTCTCGCCGCACGGCAAGGGCCACCTGAGAGCATCGCGGCCGCTGCCGCACAGAGCCGCCAAGGAGCCAGAAGGCAAGGCGACCGTGACCGCCCTCTCATCGCCGGCAGGCACGTGGACCTTTTCGGCAGCTCGAAATATGCTGGATCCCGCGTTGCTCCTCAGCGATCTCCCGGCGGCCACGTGGGCGACCGAGCTCGGCGCGAGCGTAAGTCAGGCCCAACTTCCGCGCGACGTGATGCTCCACGGTCGCGTCGATGTGCAGACCTTCTGGCCCCACGGTGCGGGCGCCTAGAAGATGGTAGCCCCCGCCGTTGCGCTCGTCGGGGGCGACGTGGTACTCGTTCGGAACGGTGTTCGAGGAGCCGCGATGGTCGTGGAAGGTGGTGTGAAGGACGCAGCCGTACTTGATGTCCACGGGCTCCGTACTTGCGAAACCTACCAGCCTGATTGGCGGCCGTGCTCGCCGTCTGGGTAGTCCCTGGAGCTCGGATCAGCGTCGGCGTGCTGGCGAATGATGCACATCACCAGCGACTCTGGGATCGTCGTCGCCGCCGCGCCCGTGTCCTTGCATGCCTTGGCGCGCGCGCCCCCGGAGGAGATCCACAACTTGTGGTTGCGGCCAGGCTCTGAACGGGGCCGCGGGTGCATATTCAAAATGTCCGCGAATCGGCGCAAATGCGTCGACGCGGCTAGCTGAGCCGCGGGCGGCCCTAAAGGCACGCAAACGATAGGAAAAAGGATCTCCTCGGTCGGCAGGGCCGCCTCCTCCTCCAGCTCGTCGAAGGCGTACCGCTCCTCGGCCGAGCTCCGCTACGCGACGCGGCCAGCCGATGGAGCAGCTGAGTCCTTCCGGGACTCGAGTCGGCCCCAGCTCCCCGAGTGCTACGTCGCGGAACGCAGCGCTTTCCCGACCGCACATCAGTCACGTCCGTATCACCCATCACACTCAGTATTATCAGGTTCTCTCGCCAATGACCGTTGCTGCTCCTCCAGGTCCAGACGCCCCAATGTTCGATCTAGACAACGAGGGCCCCGACGTAAACTCTGCCAATTTCAGGAAGGTCGCCGTCAGTGGAGCTGCAGCAGCCGCTGCTGTTCCACGGCAACCGCCACCTCCTTCGGGATACCCTGACCAGGCTTCGCAGCGATGCACTGGCAAAGCTCCTCTTCCTTTACCTCCACCCGCTGCTGCACTGGGCGGCGGAGCAGGGAAGTGAGGGCGTCGACGATCAGCAGACCCATGTTGAAACCGGCACTTTTCGCCGAACTTGCAGGCCCCGTCCTTCTGCCAGCTCCAACGAGACCCCCCGCCTTTGCTCCCTCTTTTGGCCGCGACGTCCCTGGCAGTCTCGGCGGCGAACTCCTCCTCGAACCCCAGCTCCTGATAGTCCGCCTCTTCGCAGAGACCGACACCAGGAAACCTGTGATTCAGAGCCGTATGTCCTTTGCCCAAGCAAGTAGCGCACTCCTTCGACGGATCGGCCCGGCCTCGACGGTCACCGCTGGGGCAGCCTCGACGTAGGTGCCCAGCTCCACCACGCATGTCACACGTGCTGGCACGCCCTGCCTGCAACCGGCGCGAACCTTCTCCTCCTGCTGCAGCTCCTCCTCCTCCTCCTCCTCCTCATTTTCCTCCTCCTTGGGGGTTCGAACGAAAGCCGTGGCTCGTTTGCCCCAAGCGGCCGCCGAACCGCGCCTCGCGGTTGACCTCAATCTCCTCCGCGGCGAAGGCCACGCGCTTCATGTCCTGCACGGCGGAGAACGACCGGGCCATCTCCGTAGCGGCCTCCAGGTCACGCCTCCATCTCGTGCTGACCCCGTACACGGTCCCAGTACGAGGGCCCGTGTATGGGGCCAGCATGAGATGGGTCGCGCACTCCTCCGTCAGCTTCTCGATGGAGTCCACCTTCACCTCCTCGCGAGCCTTGGCCAGGCCACTCCGCTCCAAGTTCTTCAAGCACCGCTTGAAGTCGATCTGGAAGGCCATGTACTCCCGGATCGTCCCATTCCTCATCGAACAGGCGTTGTTCTCAGCACGAGCCCGCCGCTGCCGTTCCAGAAGAGATCGATGAAAACAACGTGTAAGATAAGCCTCCACCTCCTCCCATAACGCCTCGCGCGCGGAATCCGTGCCCCTCTCGAGCGTCGCGTTGCGCAGCTCGAGGTCGTCGACGAAGGTCTTGAAACTCAAGAGCGGCACGCCCGACAGTCCACCCCGAAGCATCCCCAACTTCTCCTGGGCAGGGTATCCTTTCCCAGCGGAGGCCAACATCATGACGCGCTTCAGGTCCTCAGTGAACTCCTCTACGTCGTAGTAAATGTCAGTAGCGTCGTACTTCGGTCACTCGACCTCCGCCTTGACTCTGATGTTCGTGCAACCTGCGCTCCCAGAGCCTGCTGCGGGAGGAGACGCCAGAAGCCTAGTCCTCATCATCTCCTCGAGCTCCGCCACCCGCCCTCGAAGGTAAGCGTGGCCGAATTCCAGCGCGCGCCGACCTCGCGGCGATGCTCGGGGGTTGGCCTCCTCTTCCTCCTCGTCCTCGTCCTCGTCGTCCTGATCCCCGTCATCGTCGAAGCCTGATGGGGGATCCTCGCCGCCGCCTCCTCCTCCTCACTTGCCGCCGTCTCTCGGCGGCCCTCCTCGGAAACGGCAATCCTCGGCGAGCAGCGCCATCGTTCTGTTCACGACGCGTTCGCTGTCCTCCAGGCGGCGGCGCGCCTCCTCCAGGCGGCGGTGCACCTCCACCGCTTCCACCTGGAAACCCACGGCGCCCATCAGCGCCAATCGCTGACGGACCCCCGCCGCCCCTCGCGGGCGGGGACCGACGCTCTCCTCTCTCCCTATCCGCTGCGGGCGCCATCTGCCGATCTCCTGTGGCCCCTGGCATTCCCGCAGCGCCTTGTCGCCTTCCTCGTGCAAAATCCTCCGCAAGAAAAACCTCGCCGATCATCGAAACGCTCGTCGCACCTGCACGTGCTTCCGCGCGAGCCGCACGACAATCGGCCTCCTCTCCGGACCTCTGCGGGGGCACCTCTGGCATCCGCAGTGCGCCGGAGGGGCGCCCACCACGTCCAACCTGCTCCTCGCACGGCCGCCCTCCGAGCTCGTGGAATCCAGCGGCCCCTCGTGCCCTCTCCTGCAGGCCGCGGCGACTCCTCGCCTCGTGACGTCCCTCCTCCTGCGCGGCACGGCCTCCGAGCTGCGGACCTCCTCATGATGAGATCTCTTCCTGCTGACCTCTGCCTCCTCTCCCTCCTCCGCGTCCTGCCCGGCGGACCTCCCGAGGATGCCACGGCGCCACGCCGAGTCCTGTCGGGCTGGTACCCCCGCTCCGCATGCGGCCGTCGATCGACTCGGCCACGCCCTCCTCGCGCCCATCCGACGTCGCTCCAGAGGCATAGGCGCCGGGGCCGCCGCGCACGCCGCGCGGTTGAGACCAAGAGTCGCCTGAGCCCTGCAGCGGATCTTGCTGATCAGGATCTTTCCAGCGAGGCAACGGCCGCGGGCCGCGCGGATGCACGCCAAGAGCACTCGCCTAAGCCGACTCCGCAGGCTCCCGGGGAGGCGTTGCGAACTCCTCGGCCTCCTCCTGGTCCTCGGCGCCCTCATCCTGCTCCTCCGCGCTGCCTTCCTGACCCTCCTCTGGACACTCACGCCTCTCTCCTCTGCCTTCCTGCTCCTCCCTGCCCGCCTCCTTCTCCTCCTCCTCCTCCTCCTCCTCCTCCTCCTCCTCCTCCTCCTCCTCCTCCTCCTCTGGCATCGGCGGCAGGGCGGCGCGCTCGGCGCCGGCAGGGGCTCCGTGGACTCCACTTGCCGCGGTCGGGCTCGCTCCACTCTGGCCACGATGCCCCTGGAGACGGCGCCAGCCGCGCGCACCGCTGTGGCCGCGGTCGCCCCCGCAACTGCCCCGACTGCATAGGCGCTGCTGGCCACGACGTCTGCCGTCGTCGTGAGGGCCCGGGAGGCCATGCCAGAACGGCGCTGGGATGCCACCTCGCCGTGCACGCGCTCCGGCCAGAGGAGCTCCTCGAGCCTCTGCAGACACTCACCGCAGTACAACTCCTACGTGGGCCCGTAGGCGTCCTGGCCGCCTTGGCCCCGGTACCCGCACGCTGCCTGCACGGGCTCGCCGCAACGGTTGCAATTCGTGTGCAGTTCCGCGCCGATGAACTCCGAGCGCTCGACGCACACGAGCTCCGGCAACTCGCCGCGAGAATCGGCGGCGCGAACAGGCAAGAGCTGCCCCCGTTGCTCCACCCAAGCGCTGCCAGCCCACGCCGACCCGTGAGCCACCAGCTGCCGTAAGCCACCAATTTGGCTTGAGCCAACATACTTACGGATGCGCTGCATGCTCATCCAAGCGGAACAATCCAATGCACATATACAGCATGCTGCGGTGAGCGCCGAATGGCGCCACCAAACCGGCCTTGAGACAGGCGTGCCGCGGTGAGCGCCGAATGGCGCCACCAGAGTGGCCTTGAGGCAGATGTGCCGCGGTGAGCACCGAATGGCGCCACCGAACCGGCCTCGAGACAGACGCGGGACGATTGCGGTTCCCCGGAAAGCAGCAGACGGCGGAGCCACAGCCCGCGGGACGATTCGAGGCCCCACGGGAAAAGCAGACGGCCGGCGAGGCCACAGCCCAGGGGAACGCCCAAAGGAGCGCAAACCTAATTGGGGAACGCGCTGCGTAGCTGTCCCGGCCGCGTGGCCGATGCAGGCGGGCGGCTCTGGCTCACGGAGAAAATAAATCGCACCCTATTTGCAGCATCGCGTATACTGGGAAACAAGGATACCGCCACACAGTCAAAATGCCCAAGGCTGATGGGGACACGCTATCCCAAGCGATTCTACGCATCTCCAAGACCTCCGCGGACCTCTCCAAGAGACACACACACACACGCACACGCACACACACACACACACACACACACACACACACACACACACACACACACACACACACACACACACACACACACACACACACACACACACACTTTTCGGAGCTCCGCCCGCGCGGCCCGGATCCCCCCTCCCTGGCACGCGGAGCGCGCCAGGGGCGGCGCCGGAGGCGCCGCCAGGTGGGCCAAGCGCAGGTCCAACAAATCCGCGCGGAGCTCCGAAAGTGTACAATCATCGTGCTACCACACGAAACCGTAAAAAGGAGCGAAGGTGCTTTTCTGGCCACGGGGGGCGTAGGCCACAAACAAGTTCCATGCCAGAAATCTAAGGAGCGGCCTGGAAACCCGGGCCCCTCCTGAGCCCAATGCGGCGCTTCTTTCAGCGTCTTGGCTGTATGATTATGCAAATGTGTTTCGTCTTCGAGCCTGGGCGAAATGACCCCGCTTCCAACGTCGGAGACATCGCGGTCGAACGGCCGCTCAGCCTGGCTGGGGGAGCACGACGCGAGCCACCTGAGCAGCAGCGGCTTCGCCTCGGTGCGCCTCAGGAAGGCGAACTCGTCCTCGGACACCCACGCGTACCACGTGATCTTGCCATCGGCCTTTTGGCGTCGCTTCACGGGGGGGGGGATAAAAGGGTGTGGGGGGGAAACAGGTGCCCTTTTCGGGCCCTGAAGCCCCCCTGTTGGGCCCTGCAGGGCCCCTGTAGGGGCCCTGAAGGGCCCCTCTTCTGCAGCCATCGTTGCCCTCTCCCCCCCTTGCTCGCCCCCCTTTCGATCGACGCCCAAGGCCTCCACTGGGTGCACATTCCGGTCGAGCAGCCCCCTGAGGACCCCTCCGTCCTCGACCCCGTTCGCCAGCGGATCCTCCCCCGGCTCCGACTGGGCCCCAAAGCTGCCGCGGCTGCCGCGGCGCCCCACCGCCAGCGGCGCAGCGATGGCATCCGTCGTCCCAGTGGATCTGACAGTGGCCACCCTCGAGGCGGGCGAGTGGCTCGCCTCTACGACGAGCACGGTGCACACGTAGCGCAGATACTTGGTTTTGATCCCGAAGAGCTTCGACTCCTCGATTCGCACGTCGGGCTGCGGGATGTCGTGGACCACAGTCTTGGCATCGGCGCCCCCCGTGAACTGGCTCAGCTTGTCCGCCAAGATCCTGTCGAGCGACTCCTCCACGCTCACGCCCGACGGCTTCTTCTGCGCAGGCAGCGCACAGTCAGCCTTGATGGACTCCTGCTGGTTCTCCTGCTTTGCGAGCTGCACCAGCAGCTGCTTCTCCTTGTTGACCAGCCTGACCGCGACCAAGGAGACGAAGCGCTCAACCTCCCCCGTCGCGGAAACCAGGAGCGTGCTCTTGCCCGACTCGACTTCATTCTTTAGCGTGTCCAGCTTGTCGTCCTTGCCAGTGAGGATCATGAAACGGCCCACGCCCGCATTGACTTTCATCTTTGCGATCGCGTGCAGGCCCACCGTGACTTGGATGTCCCGGTCCATCCTTGAGCAGAGACCGGCCGTCCCGGCATTCCTGCAGGCCTACCACGGTTTTTTCTCATGGCCAGACAACGTTCTACGAGCAAAACCAATGCCCGTAGAAAACGGAACAGACTGATGGAAACGAGACTGTCCCTGCCAGAACGGTTCTCCCAACTTTTCTCGCAGATCACAAGAGGTTCTTAGAATTAGGTCGGGTGTCCCCCTACAGGCGGATTTTGAGCGACACATCTTAAATAGTCAAACGATGCTCCCAAATAGTCAACATATATCATAACATCGTCCCCGGCCTATTTTTTTACAATTTTTGAATATTCCCCCTGTAGAGGGACATGTCCGACTTAAGTTTAGAACATTCCTTCGTGGGACTGTAGGCAAGCCAGGACGCTTGGCCACTGCCCGAGGCTCCTCAGGACCAGGCTGCTGAACTCGGCGCGGGGCACGCGCAGATCGTCCGGGTAATCCTCTGGCGGCCGAGCCTGCGTCACTGCCTGGTGTTGTATTGCTCCCATCGTACTTAAGGACCCCATCGCAGAAATAATTCCGAGCACCCAGAGAAGTATCGAAGCAGTGTCGAACGAACATCGCCTCCCAGGGCCCGACACGTGAAGACCCCCAGTTTCGGCACTTTCATGGGGCTCGAAATTCTTTCTGGTGACCAGGGCTAAAGCAGATTCGAACATCATAAAAAGCCTTGTGGAAGAACGTACAATACTGCACGGTGATATCCCGTACGTGCGGGTGCGCCGCCATGGCCCGGCAGACGCCCTCCCCGTTCACGGTAAGCACCTGGGACGCCTGCACCGCCTCCGCGGTGCCGGCGTGGCTCCAGTCCACCCACAGGCACGCCTCCGCGAGCCACGCCCCGGACTCAATACCCATCGCCTCATCGAACTCCACCGACGACATTGTCAGGGAGGTCTTCTTGCGAACGACACTCGGCGAGGCCAGAGCAGTCGCGTCGGCAGCGTAATGAAACAGTCCCTTGACCACGTAGTAAGCGGCCACCGCCTTTGCCCCCACGGTGAAGAGGTCGTCCTTGGCGAGGATGTTTTGGAAGTCCAACGTCTCCGCACAGAGGGACTGCAGCGCTCTTTTATCTATAGCGGCCCAGAGGTCAAACAGCGGGTGCGTCGTGATGTGGCGGCGGAACATGTCCAGCTTCAGTTCGTACCGGAGGGCCTTCGATAAGTATCCCAGGCTGTCCACCTCCTTCTCGGAGAGCGCCTCTTTCTTGCCAAGGCGCTCGGTGATCTGCTGCTGCACAAGAACTGCAATGCTCTGGTCGATCTTCCTCTCTCGAAGGTATCGACGCAGCGTCACAAGCCTCTGGGTCTGCAGCTTCCTGGCTTCGTTTCGGTCCACCAGCGCAGCCGAGAGCAGGGAGATCAGGATGGACCCATACACGAGGCCTGCCATCGTGTAACCAATGGAGACCGCGCGCTCGATGGAATTGCGGCAGTACATCTCGAAATTGCCGCCCAGAAAGGTAGCAACACTCCAATGCAGCGAGGTCAAATACTGGTAGATCTCGCCCGACTCCGTGTACTCGAGGTCGATGGTCGCTGTCCAGTACATGCCGGTGTCCGCGTGGGCACGGGTTCCGATGGCGTGCCACGCGCAGGCCATGATGTGATTCAACCACAAGGCCCCAGCGATGATGACGGCGAAAATCATCAGGCTGTTGAGCATCGCTTAGCCGACCCCCATCCCCATCGGCGTGGCCTGGGCCCCACTGGCCGATTTACCCCCCTAGGTGGGGATATAGGCCGTTCCCTTCGGGCTTCGAGGGGCATATCCCCAACTGGGGTGGTAATTTGGTGGAGGTCTCGAAGGGGATGAGGATGGGCATGGGGGTCGGTTAAACGATACTGAGCTGTGGTACTTCTCATCGGTGATAATCTGGGAGCATGCGTTGAGCAAATTCCGGATCTGCATCAGCCGCCCAGCTTTGAGTGCGCGCAGGGCGCTGAATAGCCAGTACGCGTCTGCAGCGCCAGCGCCGCCGAGGACGACCAGACTGACAACATCGCTGCACACGAACAGCAAGTCGAGGAGAAACCGGGTGCGCACGTAGTGCACGACGATATCCATCGGCCTCATCTGCACCTGGTAGTCCCTGACGTACCCGATCATAAAGTTCGAAATCATGTCCAGAAACCAGAACAGGGCAGAAAACAACATGTGCGCAAACGTCCACCCCTCGTATGGACTGTCCCAAGCGATCATGTACGGCACCATGCACAAGTCGAAAACGAGAACCACGATGCTGAACGCTTTGAATATGAGAACCCTGCGGCAGTGCGGGTACAAAATGAATCTGCTTGTAAAGTGTTGTTTGGTGACCAAGTCGTTCTCTCTTGTCTTGATCCTGAACCTCGCCCTCTGAAGGAAATCCTTGGTCGTCGTCGCACGCGAATTCCCGATGTCCAATTCTGCCAGCGCCTCCTCGAAGCACGGCCGCATCGCCACGGTCTGCGGCCACTCGCAGGCGTCCCACACCTCCGACGAGTCGGCATCCGACGCTACAGCACACTCGGAATCATCACCGGGCTCGGCGGCGCGGGCCTCTCTGGCGACGCCATCGCCCTGGGACGGTTCGTCGCCCCGCCCTGTGGCGTCTGGCCTGTCGGCCAGGAGCCCCATCGTGCCGACGTCCTCCTTGAGCTGGCGCAAGGCATCCTCCATCAGGCCCATTTGCGCCTCCATGCGCTGACGGAGCGCCGAGGTGTCGGCGTCGGGCCCCGACAGCGAGAGGCGCGAGAAGCCTTTGCACGTCCTGCGTGCCGGCGCCCTCCGCCTGAACCTGGTCGTGGGCGAAAAACGTATCCGTACCAGGGGCCTCGCGGGCTGGGCCCCTGCGCCGCAACCCCGCGGATACGGGGCGTTTTGTTCGCTAATGCCCCGCGTGAAACGCACCCGTGCGACCGCGCATCCGCGGGATCGCGCCCTGGAATCCAAACCGCGAGGGCGCGGGAATGGATATGGCCCGTTCCCGAAACCCCGAAACCAACAATATCATCACCTTTGGGGGGGCGTTCTTTTACTTCCACAGCCTTCCGCCGGCCTTCCGCCGGGAAAGAGATGTCAACTCCTGCGACCCTCGAAGGCGATGCCCTTTTCTGGAATGCCTCCTATGTTCGCCGCTCGTGACCTGATAGGTGAACCACCAGCATTGTTGTCCGCCATGCCCATGGCCGCCAGCGCGCCCGCCACCGCGCCACCCTGCGCCGCCCCAGCCATGCGGGAGCTCCAGGCAGAACTGCGGGCGAGACGGCCTGGGCCGCCTTGGGCCGGAAAATGGCGACGGACCCGGGGTCGCCCAACTTCGCGTGCACTGCGTCCCGCGAGGCACGAAACGCTGTCCTCCTCGCGCCCTCGCGCCGCAGCCCTGGAGAAGAGAGCCTCCCCAGCAGCCTCCAACCCAAGCCGCGAGGCGCGAGGCGCGGTGATCTTCGCCTCCCCTCGGGTGACCCAGGGAAGGGGAGGAGGAGAAGGAAGAGGAGGAGGAGGAGGAGGAGCAGGAGGAGGAGGAGGAGGAGGAGGAGGAGGAGGGGGAGGGAGGAGGAGGAGGAGGGAGGAGGAGGAGGAGGAGGAGGAGGAGGAGGGGGAGGAGGAGGGGGAGGGGGGAGGGGGAGGGGGAGGAGGGGGAGGGGAGGAGGAGGAGGAGGAGGAGGAGGAGGAGGAGGAGGAGGAGGAGGAGGAGGAGGAGGAGGAGCTTCCACCCTGGAGTGGGGCTGTTCCCGCCCCTCCACGCCCTGCCTCTGAGGAAGTGCCGCCTGCAGCGGTTTGCGCCAAAGGGGGGGTCCATGGCTGGCTTTTGTCGCGTCGGGGGTGAACCGCCAAGGGCTCACAAGCCGCGCAGTGGTAGATTTTTGCAACGCCCATCGAGGCCTCGAAATATTCAGGCACAACGAACACGAATCTGGGAACACGGGCGAGGATCGACGGGACATGATAGCACCGGAACCTCGACTTGTTTGGTTTGGAAAGGTGCTTGCACTTAAAAACAAGAGCCTTACTGGTGTTTCCCAACCCTTCTGCCTTGGATTCTCGTCTTGAATAGAGCAATGCGGTCTCCGCCCTTCTCTCCTTCCTTCATCCTCCTCCCCGCCTCCGTTCTCCTTTTTCTCCTGTGCGTCTGGTGGCTTGCCTTTCGGGCCTGCAAAGTGTGAAGCTGGCATGCCCTGGGAGCTGCGATCTGCGAAACCATCGCCACTTTCGAAGGCTGCTGGGGGGACCAGCGCAGTGAGTACCTGCCGCAAACTCGGATTAAACCTCTCCATGCCTAGGGCGGGTTGCGATTTGCGAAACGGTCGCCACTCTCGAGGGTTGCTGGGGGGGGGCCAAATAGCGGGCACCCGCCGCAGACTCAATTTTGACCTCGCCATCCCTGGGGGGGTGCGATCCGCGAAACGGTCGCCACTTTCGAGGGCTGCTGGGGGGGACCAGCGTAGTGGGCACCCGCCGCAGAATCAGGTTAGAACTCGCCATCTCTGGGGGGCTGCGGTCTGCGAAACGGTCGCCACTTTCGAGGGCTGCTGGGGGGACCAGCATCGGGGGGACCCGCCCGCCGCAGACTCAGATTAGACCTCGCCGTCCTTAGGGGGCTGCGGTTTGCGAGCTGTCGCCAGTTCCGAGGGTTGCTGGGGGGGGCGCGTGGTGGGTACCCGCCGCGGAGTCAGATTAGATTTCGCCATTCCCGGGTGGTGGTGGTGTGCCATACGCGAATATGTCGCAACTTCTGGGGCTTGCTGAAGGGACCATCATAAATGGGTACCCGCCGCAGGCTCAGATTATAACTCGCCGCCCCTGGGGGGCTGCGATGTGCGAAAATGTTGTCACTTTCGAGGGCTGCTGGGGTTTCCGCGGGGTGAGGCACCACCCAAGCTCTTTCGAAAAAGCTGCCGGGGGGACCAGCGGGGTGAGGCACCACCCACACTGAGACTAAACCTCCCCATCCCTTGGGGGCTACGATCTGCGAAACTGTCATCACTTTCGAAGGCTGGTGGGGGTCCAGCGGACTGAAGCACCACGCTTATTTAAACCCGACCTCGCCATCCCTAGGGGGATGAGATCTGCGAAACTGTCGCCACTTTCGAAGCCTTCTGAGGGGTTCAGCGCAGTGAGGCACCACCCAGACTCAGATTAGACCTCGCCGTCCCTGGGGGGCTGCGGTCTGCGAAACTGTCGCCACTTTCGAAGCCTTCTGGGGGGTTCAAAGGAGTGACGCACCACACAGACGCAGATTGGACCTCGCCGCCTCTGGGGAGCTGCGATCTGTGAAACCGTTGCCATTTTCGTGGGCTGCTGGGGGGGTCAGCGGGGTGAGGCACCACCGAAACTGAGTAGACCTCGCCATCCCTGGGGAGCTGCGGTCTGCGAAACCGTCACCACTTTTGAGGGTTGCCGTGGGGTCCAGCGGGGCGCCGTCACGGACCGCCCGCAGACCTGGTGGCGCGCCTTCGAACGTTTAGCTCCCGAGCTGAATAATGCGGGAGGGAAACAGGGACGCTGGCGGGCGAGCTACGCTTCGCTCGCTTCTTGCACTAAGTGTAAGCAGCTTTACTCATTTTGTCGAAGCGCCGCGGCGGCACGGCGCAGGCAACGCTGCATCTCTAGCGCGGCACCGACAAAAAGCAACACCTTCGGTCCCGTCAGTTTCGTTGTCGTCCTCGGCCCCCTGCCACCTTCCCTCTGGTGCTGCTGCGCTGACGGGTCGGTCCCCCACGCGTCCTTTTCCTGCCATTCGTTCCCGCCGCGCTCGCTCCTCGTCCTTCTGTTGTTGTCCTGTGAATCGTGCCACGTGACCGCATCACATGTAGCTTGCACAACCTATAACGGCGCCTCCACTGCCATGATCCTGGCAAATTTGGGCCAACGCCTCTTGCCTCTTGATACACATGGGTCGGGTACGTCACAAGGTAGTTCTTAAATGGTTGGCTGCAGTCCGGGTGTTCGCCACGCTTCCGCCCGTGCCGCCTCGTGGGCGCCTCGTGCGCTGAGGGCCGCCTGTGCGGCCTCTTGGGCCGCCCCGTGAGCTGGAGGGGTTTGCCGAGGTTGTGCCACGCTGCCGCCCGTGGCGCCTCGTGGTCGCCTCGAGGGCGCCACGTGCTCTGAGCTTGCACGACGTAGCTTCCACCACACAACTTACATCACATAGCTTACACCGCATAGCTACACAACGTAGTTGACGTCACATAGATCGCACCATAAACCATAAGGATTACCTCCAAAACGCACACCACATAACGACGTAGCTTCCACCACTCTCTTTGACCGCATAGTTCCCACCCCTACAGTGCAAGCGCCGCACTGTTTGGGGTCCACGCAAACTAACATTTATTCCAAGAAACAAGAACCGTGTTAGCATGATGCGCACGTGCACGCACCGACTCTGCCACTCTGAAACAATACACCAGTGAACACACGGACGGCGACACAGTCTTACAACTGGACGTGTCTACAAAACTGAGAGCGTCCAAGACGGCTGCTGATTCACGGCGTGACCGTGATGGGCGCACGCGCGCTGTGAGATGGCTGAAGGCCGCCGTACTGCAGCTCTCTTGTTCGACGGGCTTCAGGGGGCCCCGCCATCGAGGAATCTGCCAGTGAGCGAGGACGATCCCAGAAGCACCAACATTCGAGAGGATGACGTAATCGAAGAGGGATCGTCGAGACCACGGCACTGCGCCTGAAGGAACAGAGCCGACCCCTGCAAGCCGCACGGACCTTTAAAGAACATCCTTCCCTTCCTCTTACGCTTCTTCTTCATGAGGCACAAGAAGGCTAGATTTCAGCATGTGGCTTTCAGTTCTACAACGCCAGAAAATCTTCATCAACCCACTCGATGCTTCGTCCAGGGCCATTGCTTCTGCGCCCAGAGCACGGTGCACGGCAGTTCGATGAAAGTCCCTGTGCGACTAACGGCTCAAATGCCCTTCCCTTCCTCAACTTTCCCCGCCCTCCCCACGCCATCGCCCTCCCCCATCACATCACCACCACCATCCTTTCGGGGAGACGTAAGACTCGGGTACGGGGGACTCGGGTTCGCCTGACGGGACCGGCATAGAAATGACGAGACCTAATCTGAAATTTGACGCGAGCTCCCGCTGCAAATTTCCCACGCAAACTGGACCGTTTAAATCCAGGAAGCGCTCGTCAAAAAATGTTGGCAAACCCGAGTTCTGGCGTACTCGAGTTTTACGATTCCCGGATCCTTGCCCCACACCACCCCGCGCACTCTCACCTCCCCCTCCCGCTCTTCTCCAGCCGCCTGCGCGCGCGCACTCCCCCCCTCTTCGTCCGTCGCGCACCTCACCCCCCTGTTCCATTCCTCTTTCTGTCGCGTCCTCCTCCCACTCCTTGTCGCTTCCTCATCCTCTTTTTGTCGCTCCACCTCCTCCTTCTCTTTTTTGTCCGCTCCTCCTCCTCCTCCTTTTTTCGCTCCTCCTTCCCCATCCCCCGTCCAATCCGATACACCCCCTCCGATTCACGTGCCCTGGTGCTCCCGCCTCTGCTGTCTACAATCGCACATCCAAACCCCAGGCTGTTGCTCCTACATCCCTGGATTCCTGCTCCCAGCTCTCCACTTCGTCCTCACACTCCGTGCCGCCTGCACCCACGCCTCGTGTGTTGTGCGCTTCTGATGCATGCACTCTTTCCTATCTGCCAGTTGTGTATCTGACGCCTCCACACCCCGTCCATCCACCCACCGCCTTCTCCACATGCGTGTCAGTCTCCTCCGCTTCTCGCTTCTCATACCGACGAAGAGAAAAGGCGATATAAACACACGGACGGGGATTGTTGCAAAGCGCGTCGCCACGGCGGCCCTGGCGACACGAGATGTCCTGCGAGCACAGTCGCGTCGCTCCGCGAAGCGGGAGGCTCGGAAAGGCTCGGGACATTGAAGCTCTGGGATTTGGAAGTGGATCGTGTGTCGCGCTGAAGCGTGGCGTTCCAGAATTGACGAAGCGGCACGCTGTTCAAAAGATCCCAACCGCAAACATTCAGAGGTCCGCGGGCGTTTCGACCTTCTTCCCTGGCGCGCCGGGCGCGCCAGGGGCAGCGCGGATGGCGCCGCTGCAGCCGCTGGGAGGTTCCAGCGCTGATCCAAGAGATCCGCACGGACCTCCGATTATTTACCTGTATACCTTTCTTGGCGCTCCTATACTACAGTCAACCCGCATAGGAAGGATGGGCAATTGTCCTAAGGGTACCCTTGCATCCTGCCTCTCCAGTCCATCCTTATCGTGCATCCTTATGGTACGTCTCGACTGTATCCCCCCCGGTGCGTCTTGATCCCCCCCTTCCCTTTTCTGGTTTCCCAGTTTCACGTGTTCTACGCCCATCGCTGCCGTCCACCGTGCGAGCCGCCCCCCGCCAACACTATATATAAATATAGAGAGAGAGAGAGAGTGAGAGAGAGAGAGAGACTACCCGGGCCTGCATGGCTCCAGGAAGAGTCGCTGGGCACTTCCAGGCTGGAAGAGACAAGTGCATGAACATAGCGAAAGGGCACACTTTTCCTCGTCGTCGCCGTCGTCATCGTTTTTCTTTCCTCACGATTCCTGTTTATATGCTCGGGCACACAGCTTTCGGCATCTGATGGGCCCGCTGAGTGGCCGCAAGATCTTCGACAATTGCCCCCCGCACGTGGCTACGGCCTTACGCGCTCTGCCCAACGGGCACGGGCACACTCTTTTTACAACAATGCACAAACATGAAGTTCGAGAGCTCCGCCTGGATTTCTTGGATCTGCGCTGGACCCCCTGGCGAAGCAGAGGGACCTGGCGCCGAACCGAGAGATCCGCGCGGACCGCCGACAGCTTCTGTGGATGCAGTCCCTCACTGGCGCGTGGAGCGCGCCAGGGGCGGCACCAGAGGCCCCGCCAAGGGGGGCCCAGTTAGGCCTGCGCGTACCCTCGAACGTTTGGGTTTGTGTGTTTTGTTATTCTTCTTGAGGGGCCCCCTTCTAGAAGCCTCTTAGATGCGGTCCGAGTGGATGGGGTCGGGGAATCGCGCAGCATGGCACATTGCATCGGCGATGCATCGCCGATGCATCGGCTATGCCATCGGCGGCGTCGGCGATACATCGGCGCCGTCGGCGCGGAGAAAATCGGGATCCACTTCGCGCCGCATCGTCGAAGCATCGGCGATGCGGCGCGATCCTCCGACCCCACCACCCGCAGAATTGACGCCCGTGCGCATGAGGGGCGGCGCCGCCGACGCGTTCGTTCCAGGTGCCGCGGCCAAGAGCTCCTCCAGCAGGCCTCGAACATCTGTGCCCGTGCTGCTTCTCCCTTCCTTGGCGGTCAGGAGCGGAGGGGCCGCAGAACTCCGACGTCGTGGCTTGTTTCGCCGCGTGGGCCGCTGCAAGTGTGGATCTCTTCCCCAGAAGGAACTTCCCGTCCCGGGGCTTCTTCTTGACGGTCACCGGGGTGGCCAGAGCAATGGTCCCCGTAGGCAGAGCAATGGCCTGGCCAAAAGCCACCTGCCGTGCTTCTTTCCCAGTGCATCTAGAAGAGGTCAAGTTCTCGGGGCATAGCCGCGAAGAGTTTTCAGAACATTCCCCCAGTAGGGGGTCCGGATTTTGTTTGTTTCTTTTCGGGGGCCTTATTCAAGGACTGGGGTCCCACCAATAGGGGGGTACATGATTATTGTCTTCCGCGGCACCCACCCGCTCCTCCATTCCTTTTCCTTACAAATGATTTCTCCCTGCCGCACCCCGAGGCCAGCTTTTAGGGCGGGCCGGGCGTTTCGCCTGAGACTTCCTCACCATGTGTGATTCTGAAGCTTTAAAGTTGGCAACAGCTTCGCAGATGGAGGGCAGGCCGTTTTCAAAATGTGGCTCTCGCCTGAGCGGGGCGCACATTAGTTTCCAAACAATTGCAAGAGCTTCACGGATTGAGGGCGGGTCGTTTTCACAATGTGGCTCTCGAATATAGCGCGGCGCACATTCGTTCTAAAATAAAAAGTAGCACGAGTTTCGAGCATTAAGGGCGGGTGGTCTTCAGCATGTGGCTCTCGCCTTAGCGCGGCGCACATTCGTTTCATACATCTTGCAAGAGCTTCACGGATTGAGGGCGGTTCCTTTTCAAATGTGGCCCTCGCCTTACCGCGGCACACACTCGTTTTAAACATTTGCACAAGATTCACGGGCTCCCATCATCAACGTGTCAAGAATAATTTTTAGAAAGGGTTCAGAAGCATGCGGATGCAACAGTTATGTTGATTCGCTGTGTTGTAGTCCTAGGAATTGCGTTCTGGCACGATTCAGGATTGCCAAGACGCAACAATCAGGTTGATCCGTGGCGTTGGAATGGAATCCCGAGAACAATGTTTTGGCATGCTTCAGGGCCTTCAAACAGTTGTCTTCCAACGAGGGAGCTCCTTCAATAAAGATGAGCCGTTGTAGGGGCCTACGAAGAGGAAGCTTGGAGGGAGGGTGTATTGCAACATCTTTGATGACTCTGGGATTCACACTGGTCTTCCTCCTCCTCCTTCTTCTCCTCCTCCTGCTCCTTCTCCTCGCCTTCCTTCCTCCTCCATGGCGGCCGTTCGGGACGATCTGGGCACCCCCGGAACGCTCTCGGCTAGACGCAGCCGCTGGAAAGCATCCAGAGGCTGGAATGAACCTGCAATAAGCAGCGAAAACGCTGGCACACCAAACAAGGAGAGGTGGTGGGAGGTGGCGCCGCCGGCGTGATCCGAGGCCCTGGCCCAAAGTTCCTCCAGTAAGCCGCCGGCGGGCGCGGCAGGGATGGACGCGGAGCCCGCGCTGGCGGCCGGGGGGGACACCGCTGGAAGTCGGCGAGTGGTCGAACTCCTCCCTCCTTCTCCACACTCCTCCTCCCTTCTCCTATCTTTCTCTCTCTCTCTCTCTCTCTCTCTCTGCTCATCCTTCCTCCTCCTCCTCCTCCTCCTCCTCCTCCTCCTCCTCCTCCTCCTCCTCCTCTCCTCTCCATATTACGGTCAGGTATCTATGTATAGCGTGTATCGCTTTCTGGGGCAGAGTTTCGACGCTAGGTTCCACGCTAAGTGAAAGCTGAAACAAATCTTGAAAACTGGAGGCGGGGTCCCCCAACTGATTGTACACATAAGCGTTCCATGAAATTCTCATCAAGCCTAGCGCTATTACGAATAGTACGAGTACGAGAACGACTACGACTACGACGACGACAGCGACGAATACGACGACGACGATGGCTACTACGACGACGACCACTACTACTACTACTACTACGACTACTACTACTACTACTACTACTACTACTACTACTACTACTACTACTACTACTACTACTACTACTAAGATATGTCAGGATGTCTCACGCGATGTGGGCAATTCTACAAAGAAACGTGAGGATGTCTTCGGCGATTTGGCCAACTCTTTAAGAAATACAAGGGTGTCTCAAGCGATTTGGCCAATTCTGCAAAGACATGTCAGGACGTCTCAAGCGATTTGGCCGATTCTATAAAGACACGTCAGGTTGTCTCAGGCGATTTAATCAATTCTATAAGAAATGCGAGGATGTCTCAAGCGATTTTGTCAATTATATATATATATATATATAACGTAAGGATGTCTGAGCGTTTGGGCAAATTCTATAAAGAAATGTGAGGATGTCTCAGGCGATTTCGCAAATTCTACTCAGAAATGTGAGCAGTCTCAGGCGATCTGGTCAATTCTATAAGAAATGTAAGGATGTCTGAAGCTATTTGGTCAATTCTATAAGAAACGTAAGGATGTCTCACGCGATTTGGGCAATTCTACAAAGAAATGTGAGGATGTCTTAGGCGATTTGGCTAACTCTTTGAAGAAATTTGAGGATGTCTGAGGCGATTTGGCCAATTCTCCTCCTCGGGCGCGGGGAATGTAATCGTTTCGCCGAATGGGGGGGGGATTCTTAAGTGCTTCCTCGAGTTACACGAAATATTCCGTGCGAAAAATGAAAAATTTAAAAACACCCTCCACAATGATTAAAAGAAATGGTGGCAACAGCGTCCCCTGACCATTGCTTTACTGTCCCGACGTAATCGTCGGCGCAACAATGAAGCGCGAAGGAAGAAAACAGTACAGGTCAATTCTCTTGGCCCTGTTCCCGGGAGGAGGGGGGAGGAGGGGGGTCAAGAGAACTGGACAGGTCAGGGGGGGAGGGGCAAACGGTACAAGTCACCTCTCTTGACCCTCCTCCCAAAGGGAGAAACACAGCGAAGGTCAGTTCTCCCCGCCCTCGAGAAAAATCAGGGAAAGAGGGGGGAGAAGAAACGCTCCTGCTACTGTTACTACTACTACTACTACTACTACTACTACTACTACTACTACTACTACTACTACTACTACTACTACTACTACTACTACTACTACTACTACGACTACAACTACTACTACTACGACTACGACTACTACTACTACTACTACTACTACTACTACTACTACTACTACTACTACTACTACTACTACTACTACTACTACTACTACTACTACTACTACTACTACTACTACTACTACTACTACTACTACTACTACTACTACTACTACTACTACTACTACTACTACTACTACTACTACTACTACTACTACTACTACTGCACCCGCCCTAGCAAGCCCCCAATCCATCGCAAACGCAACTTGGCGCCTGGGCGGCTGCTCCTGCGACTCCACTAGCGGAACTTCCAGAGGGGGCTCGAATCGTTGATTCTCGCGCGATGGCCGCGAGGCGTCAAACTGCGCCCGGGCCATGCAAAAAAAAAGAGAAGCGGCTGCGCCGCTTCTCTCTCTCTCTCTCTCTCTCTCTCTCTCTCTTTTTTTGGGGGGGTGTGGTCTTCATGGTGGGAGGGGGGGCGGCTGCGCCGCTTCTCTCTCGGTCTTTTATTATTATTTATTTTCATGGCGGGGGTTAAGGGGGAGGCACTGTTTTTGACGATGGTTGCGGTCAGGGGCCGCGCTCCGAAAAACGAACTTGGCAGGAAACCACTGCAGCCCAAAAAAAGTCATGCCGACCTTGATTCAGCTCGAAATTCCTGCTATCAAACGCTTTTGGGGCGCATGCAGCGCGCGCGCAGGAAGCAGTGGCCAAATTGGGGCCTTGGCACGGCCGAACTCAAACGAATTGCGCCGCAATCGGAGAAGATCAGAATCGCTGCCGCGCTAGCACTGCGACCAAGTGCACTCGCACGGAGGCCCAGATTGATCAGCGACAAACGTCACGCTACAGGGGGCGCAGCTCCAAATTTCAGGACCCCCCACTAGCGCCACCACCACCGCCACCACCACCACCACCCCCGCCCGCCCCGCCCCGCCACCGCCACCCCGCCCAGCCCACCCACCCACCCACCACCACCACCGCCACCACCACCGACGCCAACACCCACCACGCCACGCACGCACGCGCACGCACGCCCGCACGCCCGCACGCACGCAAACACGCACGCGCACCAAAAACAGATCCGCCACGAACGCCACTTCCACCGCGCTTAGCGTGTACAGGGATGGCGCCTGGGCGGCGGCTCCAGGGCCCCACGAGCGGAACCCCGCGCGGGGCACCAATGGCGGGCCCTCGCGCGACGGCGGCGGCGACGCGCCGAACTGTCATGAGCCCCCGCCGTGACTACAAGAAAGGCGGCTGCGCCGCTTCTCCGTCTCTCTCTCTGTCTGTCTGTCTGTCTGTCTGTCTTGGTCTTGGTCTTGGTCTTGGTCTTGGTCTTGGTCTTGTCTTTGTCTTTGTCTTTGTCTGTCTGTCTGTCTGTCTGTCTGTCTGTCTGTCTGTCTGTCTGTCTGTCTGTCTGTCTGTCTGTCTGTCTGTCTGTCTGTCTGTCTCTTTCTCTCTCTCTCTCTCTCTCTCTCTCTCTCTCTCTCTCTCTCTCGCGTGCAAGCCCAACTTGGTCGTCGACGAGCGCCGTGCTGCAGGGGGCGCAACTCACTGACCCAGTTCCCCATCCTACGTATTCCACCGCGCAACGAACGCCACATCCACCGCGCTTAGCGCGTACAGGGATGGCTCCTGGGTGGCTGCTCATGGGACCCCACTAGCGGAGCCCCACTAGGGACTCAATTTGTGGACCATCGTTCGATGACCGCGAACTGTGAACTGCTACGCCCCATTTAAGAAAAAACTGCGCCGCTTGTTTGTTTTGTTTGTTGGCGTCGCGTTCATGCCGGGCGCGATTGAGCGCGTTGAAATGCGCGCGCGTACACCGCGGGCGCAGGAAGCACGCGCCCAATTGTGGCATCGTTCAACGCGAAATCCACCCGGGAGCGGCCGAACTCGCACCAAATTGCGCCGCGCTTGGAAATTATCAAGAATCGCAGACGCGCGAGCACTGCGACCGCGCCGCACCCTCACGCAAACCAACATTGATCATCGACGAATACCATGCTGCAGGGGAAGCAGCTCAACAATTCGACACCGAATTCCTCTCTCCCCCGCCCACCAGCCCAAGCAAGCCCCCAATCCATCGCAAACGCAACTTGGCGCCTGGGCGGCTGCTCCTGCGACTCCACTAGCGGAACTTCCAGAGGGGGCTCGAATCGTTGATTCTCGCGCGATGGCCGCGAGGCGTCAAACTGCGCCCGGGCCATGAAAAAAGAGAAGCGGCCGCGCCGCTTCCCTTTTTTTTGCGTGGTCTTCATGGTGGAGGGAAGGGGCGGCTGCGCCGCTTCTCTTTTCTTTTTTTCCTCATGGTGGGGGTTAAAGGGGGAGGCGCTGTTTTTGATGATGGTTGCGGTCTGGGGCCGCGCTCCGAAAAACGAACTTGGCAGGAAACCACTGCAGCCCAAAAAAAGTCATGCCGACCTTGATTCAGCTCGAAATTCCTGCTATCAAACGCTTTTGGGGCGCATGCAGCGCGCGCGCAGGAAGCAGTGGCCAAATTGGGGCCTTGGCACGGCCGAACTCAAACGAATTGCGCCGCAATCGGAGAAGATCAGAATCGCTGCCGCGCTAGCACTGCGACCAAGTGCACTCGCACGAAGGCCCAGATTGATCAGCGACAAACGCCACGCTACAGGGGGCGCAGCTCCAAATTTCAGGACCCCCCACTGGCGCCACCACCACCGCTAACACCACCACCACCACCCCCGCCCCGCCCCGCCCCGCCACCGCCACCCCGCCCAGCCCACCCACCCACCACCACCGCCACCGACGCCAACACCCACCACGCCACGCACGCACGCGAGCGCACGCCCGCACGCCCGCACGCACGCGCACGCACGCGCACCAAAAACAGATCCGCCACGAACGCCACTTCCACCGCGCTTAGCGTGTACAGGGATGGCGCCTGGGCGGCGCTCCAGAGCCCCACTAGCGGAGCCCCGCACGGGGCTTGTCTGTCTGTCTGTCTGTCTGTCTGTCTGTCTGTCACTCTCTCTCTCTCTCTCTGTCTCTATCTCTGTCTCTCTCTCTCTCTCTCTCTCTCGCGCGCGTGCATGCCCAACTTGGTCGTCGACGAGCGCCGTGCTGCAGGGGGCGCGCAACTCACTGACCCAGTTCCCTATCCTATTCCACGAAACAACGAACGCCACTTCCACCGCGCTTAGCGTGTACAGGGATGGCGCCTGCGCGGCTGCTCATGGGACTTCACTAGCGGAGCCCCACTAGGGACTCAATTTGTGGACCATCGTTCGACGACCGCGAACTGTGAACTGCTACGCGCCTGGCCCATTCAAGAAAAAACTGTGCCGCTTGTTTGTTTCGTTTGTTGGCGTCGCGTTCATGGCGGGCGCAATTGAGCGCGTTGGAATGCGCGCGCGTACACCGCGGGCGCAGGAAGCACGCGCCCAATTGCGGCATCGTCCAACGCGAAATTCGCCTGGGAGCGGCCGAACTCGCACCAAATTGCGCCGCGCTTGGAAATTATCAGAATCGCAGACGCGCGAGCACTGCGACCGCGCGCGCCCTCACGCAAACCAACATTGGTCATCGACAAATACCATGCTGCAGGGGAAGCAGCTCAACAATTCGACACCGAATTCTCCCCCCCCCCGCCCCACGCACACGCACACACACACACACACACCACCCAAGCAAGCCCCCAGCCCATCGCAAGCACAACTTGGCGCCTGGGCGGCTGCTCCTGCGAATCCACTAGCGGAGCATCCAACGGGGGCTCGAATTGTTGATTCTCGCGCGATGGCCGCGAGCCGTCAAACTGCGCCCGGGCCATAAAAAAAAGAAGCGGCTGTTTTTGACGATGGTTGCGGTCAGGGGCCGCGCTCCGAAAAACGAACTTGGCAGGAAACCACTGCAGCCCCCAAAAAGTCATGCCGACCTTGATTCAGCTCGAAATTCCTGCTATCAAACGCTTTTGGGGCGCATGCACCGCATGCGCAGGAAGCAGTGGCCAAATTGGGGCCTTGGCACGGCCGAACTCAAACGAATTGCGCCGCAATCGGAGAAGATCAGAATCGCTGCCGCGCTAGCACTGCGACCAAGTGCACTCGCACGAAGGCCCAGATTGATCAGCGACAAACGCCACGCTACAGGGGGCGCAGCTCCAAATTTCAGGACCCCCCACTAGCGCCACCACCACCGCTACCACCACCACCACCCCCGCCCGCCCCGCCCCGCCACCGCCACCCCGCCCAGCCCACCCGCCACCCACCACCGCCACCGACGCCAACACCCACCACGCCACGCACGCACGCGAGCGCACGCACGTACGCACGCACACACGCGCACGCACGCGCACCAAAAACAGATCCGCCACAAACGCCACTTCCACCGCGCTTAGCGTGTACAGGGATGGCGCCTGGGCGGCGGCTCCAGGGCCCCACTAGCGGAGCCCCGCACGGGGCTTGTCTGTCTGTCTGTCTGTCTGTCACTCTGTCACTCTCTCTCTCTCTCTCTCTCTCTCTCTGTCTGTCTCTATCTCTCTCTCTCTCTCTCGCGCGCGCGTGCATGCCCAACTTTGTCGTCGACGAGCGCCGTGCTGCAGGGGGCGCGCAACTCACTGACCCAGTTCCCTATCCTATTCCACGAAACAACGAACGCCACTTCCACCGCGCTTAGCGCGTACAGGGATGGCGCCTGCGCGGCTGCTCATGGGACTTCACTAGCGGAGCCCCACTAGGGACTCAATTTGTGGACCATCGTTCGATGACCGCGAACTGTGAACTGCTACGCGCCTGGCCCATTCAAGAAAAAACTGTGCCGCTTGTTTGTTTCGTTTGTTGGCGTCGCGTTCGTGGCGGGCGCAATTGAGCGCGTTGGAATGCGCGCGCGTACACCGCGGGCGCAGGAAGCACGCGCCCAATTGCGGCATCGTCCAACGCGAAATTCGCCTGGGAGCGGCCGAACTCGCACCAAATTGCGCCGCGCTTGGAAATTATCAGAATCGCAGACGCGCGAGCACTGCGACCGCGCGCGCCCTCACGCAAACCAACATTGGTCATCGACAAATACCATGCTGCAGGGGAAGCAGCTCAACAATTCGACACCGAATTCCCCCCCCCCCCCCGCCCCACGCACACGCGCACACCACCCAAGCAAGCCCCCAGCCCATCGCAAACGCAACTTGGCGCCTGGGCGGCTGCTCCTGCGACTCCACTAGCGGAGCATCCAACGGGGGCTCGAATCGTTGATTATCGCGCGATGGCCGCGAGCCGTCAAACTGCGCCCGGGCCATAAAAAAAAAGAAGCGGCTGCGCCGCTTCTCTCTCTTTTTTTTTTGGTGTGGTCTTCATGGTGGGGGGGCGGCTGCGCCGCTTCTCTCTCTCTCTCTCTCTCTCTCTCTCTCTCTCTCTCTCTCTCTCTCTCTCTCTCTCTCTCTCTCTTTTTTGTTTTTTTTTCTTTTTTCATGGTGGGGGTTAAGGGGGAGGCACTGTTTTTGATGATGGTTGCGGTCTGGGGCCGCGCTCCGAAAAACGAACTTGGCAGGAAACCACTGCAGCCCAAAAAAAGTCATGCCGACCTTGATTCAGCTCGAAATTTCCTGCTATCAAACGCCTTTGGGGGCGAGCACGCGCAGAAGCAGTGGCCAAATGGGGCCTTGGCACGCCGAACTCGAACGAAATTGCGCCGCAATCGGAGAAGATCAGAATCGCTGCCGCGCTAGCACTGCGACCAAGTGAACTCGCACGAAGGCCCAGATTGATCAGCGACAAACGCCACGCCACAGGGGACGCAGCTCCAAATTTCAGGACCCCCCACTAGCGCCACCACCACCGCTACCACCACCACCACCCCCGCCCGCCCCGCCCCGCCACCGCCACCCCGCCCAGCCCACCCACCCACCACCACCGCCACCGACGCCAACACCTACCACGCCACGCACGCACGCGAGCGCACGCACGCACGCACGCACACACGCGCACGCACGCGCACCAAAAACAGATCCGCCACAAACGCAACTTCCACCGCGCTTAGCGTGTACAGGGATGGCGCCTGGGCGGCGGCTCCAGGGCCCCACTAGCGGAGCCCCGCACGGGGCTTGTCTGTCTGTCTGTCTGTCTGTCTGTCTGTCACTCTCTCTCTCTCTC
>CAUYUJ010000703.1:560446-635446 GCA_963575745.1 Prorocentrum cordatum
CCCAAGGACGTCCACAGCCTTCCCAAAACACGCTAAGTGAGGCGAACTAGGTTCCACGCTAAGTGTAAGACACTTAGCGTGTATAGACATTTTTCCCAATACACGCTATACATAGATACCTGACCGTAGTTCGGAGAGCCCAAGAGGCTCTTCGGAGAGCCCAAGAAGCGCTTCGGATGCCCCAAAAGGCTCTTCGGAGGCCCCACGAGGCTCTGCGGAGAGCCCAAGAGGCTCTTAGGTGGCTGCAGGAAGGTCTTCGGGGGCTCAAAGAGGCTCTTCGGAGAGCACCAGAGGCTCTTCCGAGAGGCTCTTCAGTGAAGGGGAGGGGGGGGCGGAGCCTTTTTGGACCCCCCCCCCTCTTCACCGTACTCGATAATTAATACACTCCGGAGGACCCCTGGCCATACTAACACCCACCGGGCCGCAGTAACAACCAACGGGCCGCAGTAACACCTTATCTCCCCGAACCCCCCCCCCACCTCGGCGCCGGCGCCGGCGCTGGCGGCAGAAAGCAGCGCCCACGGCAGGGACGCAGCGACGATGACCAGAGGCAGCACAGGGGGGGGGGGGGAGGGGGAAGGGTTCAAACCCCCCCCCCTGGCGCGGGGGGGGAGGGTTCAACCCCCCGCCGCCCCCCCTCGCGCCCGCACCACCTGGCGGCGGCCAGCAGCGCCGGCACTGGCGCCGGCGACGGCGGGAACGCAGCGACGCTGACCACCACTACCACCACCGCCACCACTAAAACCACCACCGCCGCCTCAACCCACCACCACCACCACCACCATCTCCGACGGTACCACACAACCACCACCACCACCACCACAGCCACCACCACCACCACAACCACCACCACAACTCACCATCACCACCACCACCACAAAAACCCACCACGACTACCACCACCACCACAATCTACCACACCACCACCACCACTACCACCACCACCACCACAACCACCACCACTACCAGCAGCACAACCCACCGCCACCACTACAAACCACCACACCACTACCACCACCACCACCACCGCCACCACCACCACACCAAACGTCGACACACCACCGCCACCACCACAACCCACCACCACCTCCACCACACCACCACCAACACCACCACCACCACCACACCACCACAACCACCAGCACCACAACTCACCATCACCACCACCACCACCAAAACAACCCACCACCACTACCACCACCACCACCACAATCTACCACACCACCACAACCACCACCACCACCGCCACAACCACCACCACTACCAGCAGCACAACCCACCACCACCACCACCACCACCACAAACCACCATACCACCGACACCACCACCACCTCCACAAACCACCGCCACAACCACAACCCACCACCACCACCACCACAACCACCACCCAACGCCACAACCACCACAACCACAACAAACCACCACACCACCAGCACCACAACCACCACCACCGCCACCACCACCACCACCACCACTCCCCCATCTCCCTCCCATAGTCAGATCGTCGCCCTCCGCCCCTCGGGCACCGATGGTTCGCACAGGCCCTCGACGGACCCCACGCGCCCCCTGATCTGTTCCTCCTCCTCCCCTCCTCCTCCGCCTCCTCCTCCTCCTCCTCCTCCTCCTCCTCCTCCTCCTCCTCCTCCTCCTCCTCCTCCCCTCCTCCCTCCTCCTCATCCTCCTCCTCCTCTTCCTCCTCCTCCTCCTCCTCCTCCTCCTCCTCCTCCTCCTCCTCCTCCCTTTTTCTCCACGCCCCCGCCCCGGGACGGGTCCGGCCAACCAGCTCCGAGCGGAAGGCGCACCCGCCGCAGAGCGGTGCCAAGCGCGTGCAGCGCTGCCGCCCAAGTGCAGCCGGGGCAACGACCCAAAGCGCGACGTGGCCGCCCCAAAGCGTGGCGGGCGAGGAGTGGGCCCGCGCCACGCGCAGCAGCTACCGCTGCGGCGCCTCGCATTCGAGGACCAGCGCACGGTGCTTGTGAACGTCTTTGTTATTCGGCGTCTCGACACTGGGCTGAAAGGGGGGAAGGGGGGGGGCTGGCTCCGGACCTCTGTGTAGCGCGACTATTTGCGACAGTGCGTCCCGTGGGGGAGCGACTCCACCTGCTCGAAAGAGGCGCCAAGAACAGCCAAGATCCCCTCCAGGGGGGGGGGAGGGGGGGGTTGCGAGGGCCCGCGCCAATTGGCAAAACAATGAATAAAAAAACGATCACCTTGCCTGAAGCGTTTTCGTTTGGAAGACCCGAATCCAGGAGCGGAGCGGCCACCCAAAGCGTGCGAGCAATGAAACGGCCCGAACCACGCGCAGCAGCTGCCGCTGCGGCGCCTCGCATTCAAGGACCAGCGAACGGCACGTGCCTCAGGCGTGTCCGTTTGGAAAGGCCGAAGGAACTTAAACTGAGCATTTTCTTAGGGTGGAGGGCTCAGGGTGGAATCCATATGGGCCTTCGCACCTCGGAAATCAATCCGTCCGTCTTGTGATTCACCTTTTGCAGATTCGAGCCTCGTAAATCAGTCGAAACGGCATTTCAGATTTCACCCTTTGCCCTCCACCCAAAGAAAATGCTCGGTTAAAGAGCACTGTATTGAGTCCTGAGTCTCTGACCCTGGAAAACGGCAGATGCAGATACTGCGGAACCCACTGTACAATTGGAATGTCGTGCCCTGGTTGACTTTGCCGAGGGCTAACCCGCTAGCACGCATCAGTAGAACATTATGAGAAAAAACATGGTGGCCTCGCGCGGCAACTCGAGACAAAAATTGCGACAGATTGAAGTCGGATTTACGTAGGGTGCACGTCGGATCATCACCGCCCGATCACTAGTCCATGTCTTGCGGAGCGGCAGTACGACAATTGCGCGCCGCGCGAGGCCTAAAATTCCCATAAAAAACGCCTTGCCCAGGATTCACGCCTCTGCCCACGCACACCAAGTTGGCAGCGCTACCCAACGGTCCGCCACCATGCTCTGCCACAGTGAGGCGCGCGTCGGGCCAACTGCATGTTCATGCGTACGCTTAGGTCGGGCATGTCTTCCTACAGGCGGATTTGGGACGAAACATGACATATATAGAAACAACTCCCAAAAATAGAAACAATGCGCCCGACTTAAGCGAACGCACGCCACGCCTGATCTGTCCAGGGCAGCCTCTCTGCAGCACCCACCGCATCGAGGCCAGCATGGGTCGACTTGATTGGCATCTCTGGCAGAAGAAGACACCCACATTTAGGTCGGGCATGTCCTCCCACAGACGGATTTGAAAGGGAAAATATGGTTAGTCAAAAAATGTACAAATAATCCAAACCTGATCCCTAGACTATTGTTGATTATTTTTGAGTACTCCTCCTGTGAAAGGGCGTGCCCAACTTAGACCCACATTAGCGTAAACGTTGGACGGTCCGCGCGCACTGCAAGGATCGGCGCCGGAGGCGCCGCCAGGGGCCGGCGCAGATGCAAGAAGTCCGATCGAGCCTTCGAGCCTGCCTTGCCATCACTCGGACGTCCAATCCCCGTGCATTTGTTGATGGGCCTGTTTTCCACCACCACAATAACTTGGAGGAGGACGACGAGGAGCAGGAGGAGCACGAAGAGGACGAGGAGGTGGAGAAGGAGGAGGAGGAGGAGGAGGACCCCCTCCCCCTCCAACTTATGGTGGTGGTGGAAAACAAGCCCATCATTTGTCGGCTTCGTGCGTTGTTATTGGCCGCAAGGTGGTCCCAAGATGTTCCTCGATGGTCCCCGCCGAGAGAAACATGCACGCGTCCTAGCGATACCAAGGTTTATGATTGTGCCGATTTTTGGTGATCCGACCCACCGCTCCGAGGCCAGCATGGGTCGAGTTGTGCGTATTGCCGAGGCCACCGGACAGGCCATGGCCGAGGTACAGGCGAAGCTTTCCGTGTCACGCTTCGGTAGAGAGCAGAACAACCGCCCTCATACGGTAGGTACGTGTGGCGTCTGCGCGCGCAAACCGATGGCGACCCCGTTCGCTCGAGGTTTAAATTCCATCGCGTCCTGTGGCGTTACAGCCCCCCTCGGCACTTCCGCATCGTTCTATCATGCGGAGTTCAACCATGAACGCCTCCGCCGGCATCGCCGGCGCGCACGGCCCTACGGCAATGGCACCCCGACAAGCAAAGCCGTTGAATGGACGCACGCACGGAAGGAAGCGATCAGGACCGGGCTGTTGAGTACACCCTGCGACATGCTCAAGAAATCCTGGGTTAAGAAATTCACAGTCTTAGCAGTTGAAATAAAAAAGCAGGAATTATTTTAGAATCTTATGACTTGCATTGAAACATTAAGAAGAATCGAGACTCTGGCCGAAAACGTAAGTTTCCTTAAGCATCGCCTAGGGTGTACGCGCCCAGGCCGGATGCCCCCCCTGGCCTCGGGGCCTCCGCGGAGCGCAGGCAGAGCCCTGCACACACAAGGCCCCCCCAGACTTCTCAAGAGGTGTCCTCCCTCCTCCCTCCTCCTCCTCCCTCCTCCCTCCTCCCCCCTCCTCCTCCTCCCTCCTCCCTCCTCCTCCTCCCTCCTCCCTGCTCCCTCCTCCCTCCTCCTCCTCCCTCCTCCTCCCCCCCTCTCCTCCTCCTCCTCCTCCTCCTCCTCCGCCCGTTGGCCCCGCAGGCCACCCCCTCGTGCACGCAGCCGCTGCCCCCGGAGGCAGGGGAGGCCAGAACACGAAAGAAGCCATGCTGCACCCTGCGAAATGCTTCCGAAATCATGGGTTAAGAAATTCATAGTCTCAGAATTTGCATATAAAAACATCAAATAATTCTACGATTTTTTAGGATTTACATTGAGACAGTAAGAATAATCAAGACTCTGGCCGAAGCCTTCCGCTCTCTTACGCATCGCCTAGGGTGTACTGCTTTTCCGCGTCCCTGCCGCCCCGCCGCCCAGCCGGAGCGCAGCCTGCTCCCAGCTGCACCGCGCCCGGGCGGCGCGGCAGCCGACCCCCCCCCCCAGTGCCCTGACCTTCCAGAGAGCTATTTTGTAGCACCGGAGACCTAAAAACCTAAAAAACGAAACTAAACAGCCTAAAACCAAGACGTAGAATAGCTCTAGGATAGGTGTTTAAGTCGCGTGCTATTGTTTAGCCCTCCTGGAAGGTCAGGGGTGGGAACCCCCAAGCTCGGGCCCCCCATCGCGGCCGAGGACCACTCAGTGCTCCCGAGAAACGACTAATCGGGCCTATACTGGCAACGCAACAACGGTGCAGCTCTACGGCCATGCCTTTCAGCAGTGCTACTGCGCAGCCTCCCCAAGGGCGGATGTGGATATGCGCGGCAGCGCCACTGGAAGATAACTATAGCTCGTTCGCGGCCTGATCCAACGGACACACGCACTAGCGCTGAGACGAGATGCTGTCTTGGCCTCACCCTCACTCCGCAGTCGCGAGGGGCTTCGAGCCATCCGGCTTCTTGGACAGCCCCATGAGGCTCGCGATCCAGCACAACCAGGTCAGGCCGACGCTGACGCACATGACCGTGAAGACAGAGTCGTCGAAGTCTGGGAGGAAGCCACCATTGAACTTGACTGTGAGCAATACCCAGGTCGAAAAGACGCACATGAGGGTCGCTGGTGGGAGGGCGTCCTTCGTGCCGTTGTAACAATTGATTTCCCACGAAATAGACAAGCCCTCGTAGGATGATGCCAACTACCGACCTATACCGATCCTGGCCAGGAAAGCATGAAAACTGCCCCTAAGGTCAGGGCTGGCCTGGTCAGCATCAGTGTAGGTGGATAGTTAGAGTCCCCCGACCTCGAGAAGGTACGAGATTGTGCAGATGCAGTAGATGCCCATGTCTTTGATGAAAAAAATCGGCGCCAAGCGGAGAAGCGCGTAAGCCGCATTCTCGGCCATGAACCGGCGCTGCGTCGGCGTTTTGTTTTCCTCTTCCTTGCTTGCTTCTTGATCCCACCCGCGCATAGGGCTTGGCGGTTTGAGCGTGGGGAGCACGTTGATGAGGAAGACATCGATGAATCCTCCATGAAAGAGAAACATGGCACACATTGCAGTGAAGGAGATTGGCATCTGCATGGGGTTTGCGATCTCGAAACCCATTGCGAACGCTAATCAGAGAAACAAGAGAAGCACTGCCTTACCTGCGCTTGTGGCGTTAAATTCGAGCAAAAACTTGAGCAAGAATGCTGTCACCCAACATATTTCAAACAACAGGTGCTACAAGCACGTGGCAAGTGATGGCGTGTATGCACGTGCTCGTGTATTGGCAGGATGCGAGCAGTATTAGCAATGCCGAATTACAATAAAGATATGAAGTAAGGAAACACGCACAAACAAAAAACAAGTATTCCTGGACCGGAACCACGCACGCGCGCTGTGCGCGCTGAGGTTCTAGCAAGCTGTGGCCCAAGGCCAGGGCACGCAGCATGAGAAAGAATGTTATGAGCAACACGTTCATCATTACCAGTACAGTCGGGGCGTTGACCTAAGGAACCCTAGATAAGGAACGAGGCCCCTTTCTCCCATACATTGAACTTCGATTTCCCATGGGAAATCTCAGGAAACCGAAGCTACACTGCAGAACAAGCAAGGAACACCGAGCCCCTCCCCAACGAAAAGGGTTCCTTCTTCAGGGCCCCGACTGTACCAGGCAGATGAGCAATGAGCTCAAGGTGCCCCCAGTCCGTGCTCCCACGGATGCCGTGCGACCGCCCATGACCCTGCATCCTCCTCGTCGCAAACCCCCCGTTCCCCCTTACTTTCCCCCTGGGCGGGGGACGGTGGACGCACCCCGCTCGGCGCGGAACGTCAGATGAGAACGGCTGCTCAGCGCGCAACATAACACAAGACCAGGCGCCGGCACGACAGACGTGTTGCCCTCATCGCGTAGCATGAAAAAAAGGATTGGCGGCACGATGGACGTGTTCCGCTCGTCTCGGAGTCCTCCTGGGACATCTCGGGACGCCCTGGGGCTGCCTTGGGCCGTCCTGGGACGCTATTGGGCCATCTCGGGCTCCTCCAGGTGCCCTCTTCGGCCACCCTGGGGCGTGGCCCTCTTTGCCCGCTTCTGGGCACCCCAAGGCTCCGTCAGAAAAATACCTAAAGCGAGAAACACCCAGGAGGGCTGGTTGGGATCGTCTTGGACCTCAGCCAGACCCTCCTGAGGCCTCTCGCGTCCTTCTTTGCGCCTCGCCGTGCCAGGAATTTGGGCCCCCTTGCCACGCTCTTGCAGCCTCTGAACTTCACCTTGGAGTCATCGCCGGCCCACTTGGGCTGTCTTGGGCCGTATCAACGGGTCCCGTAGAGGAGTGCCCTGAGGCTAATGCAACCCTGAGAGGAAAAGGGCCTGTAAACTTCTGACGGGCCAGGACCCCCGGTTTCCCGGCCCGGGCGCTACTAGGCGCAGCCGGGCGCTGCCGGGGTGTCGCATGGGCCTCTAGGGCGGTGACCCCGCCGAAAAGAGCCCCAGAACGGGCGAAGGGCGCCCCAAGAAGCCCCCAGCAGGTTCCAGGAGGCCTCCGAGACATCCCAAGAGCTGTCCAAGAGGCCCAAGATGGCCCCATGACGGCCCAAGGAGCCTTCGAGACGCCCCAAGACAGCTCCCGGCGCTCCAAGGCGTCCAAAGAGGCCCCCGAGACCGCCCCGAGACAACCACAAGAGGGCCCCAAGACGGCCCCCAAGAGGGCCCCAAGAAGGTGCAAGAGGCACCCCAAAACGACCCAAGAGGGCCTCAAGATGGCCCCAAAAGGAGCCCAAGAGGAGGAACACGAACCGAAAATCCCAGCCTTCCGCCCCAAGAGGCGCCCAGGAGGTCCCAAAGCCCCCAAAAAGCCCCAGAGAAACTCAAAGAGACCCCAAGGTCCTAAAAGAGCCTCCCAGAATCATCCAAACTGCGGGCGGCGCGCTGGGCTTCTCGGGAGGGCGGGGCAGGGGGGGCTGAGGGCGGTGCGACGACGCCTAAATAAAGCGGTCGCGGCGGAGGGGGCGGCGCGTTGAGCTTCTGGGGAGGGCGGGGCGGGGGGCGGTGAGGGCGGTGCGACGGGGGGGAGGGCGGTGCGACGCCAAAATAAAGTGGTCGCAGCGGATGGGGCGGTGCGCTGGGTTGCTGGGCAGGGGGGGGCGGGGGGGGGGCGGGGCGGGGCAGTCAACGCTGCTGGGCAAGGCTGGGGCGAGGGCGGTGCGACGACGCCGAAATAAAGTGGTCGGAGCTCTAGACACCCTGCGCAAGAGAATACATTAACGCCCCTGAGGCCTACAAGACATTCAAAATCCCCTCCAGAACGGCCTCGAAGCGCCCCAAGAGGGCCCCAAGCAGGTTCAGAGAGACCCCTGGACGGCTTCCGACGACGTCAGACGAGCCAGAAACGCCCTACGACGGATAAGGAGGCGATCCAAATACCGCAAAGTGTTCCCCGAAAGGTTTCCACTGCGGCTCGGAGAACAACGTGACACCCGGTCCGATAAGTGATCCAAGCCCTGGACCCTAACGTTCGGCCAGAGAGGCGCTTTTCAAAAAGGCAAGGGGAAGCGGTGATTAGCCGTAGGCGTCTTCGATTACCTCTTCGGTCCCTTTTACTTGCGGCCATGGGGACAACTCTGCCATCTTGGGCTCCGCCGGACACCCCACGAAAAGCCCTCTTCGGACCTCTTGAGGCGTTTTTGTGCTCTCTTGAGCTGTGGTGGGGTCGCCTTGGGCAATATCGGGGTCGTCTCGGGTTCCTCTTGGGCTCTCTCGGGTGTCCTTGCGGGCAGTCCTTGGCCATCTGAGGACGCTTCTTGGGGCACCCATGGCACTCTTTTGAGCACTCACTGGCTCCTCCCAAGCACCACCGGAGCCCTCATTAATCGAAAAACTGGCGAAAGGTGGAACCCGATCCGCCACCGTCATTACCCTCGGCACGCAGTGGCGTGCCCCAAGGCTCCTGCAGTTGTGCAAGCTCGATAGAGGCTTCGTAAGGTTCTGCAGGGCCCGGACCACAAAACTCCCAGAGCTCCTGGGTGCTCCTCGGGCCACCGTGGGCCAGGGGGACTGTGGCCCCGCCCAAGACGACCCGAAAAACCGAGGGGGAGGAGCGCGACGATGGAGAGTGGAGGGAAGAGGATATGGAGGAGGGGGGACCGGGGAGCAAGAGGAGAAGGAGGAAGAGGAGGAGGAGGAGCGTCTGCGGAGGGAGGAGGGAGGAGAATCGCGGAAGGAGGAGGGGGAAGAGGAGCGCGAAGGGCGGAGGAGGAGGAGAGAAAGACGGGTACTGAGAAGAAGGGGGGAAAGGAGAAGGACAGTAAGGAGGAGGAGGAGGAGCAGGAGGAGGAGGAGCACGGAAAGCGGAGGATGAGCGCAGGCATGGAGGAGCACGGGAAAGGCAGGGAGGATCGACGTGGAGGAGCAGCGCGGAGGGAGGGAGGGCAGGGGCAGGAGGAGGGGAGAACGGAGGAGGACGAGCGTGTGGGAGGCAGGGTCGCTGCACGTCGCCGACGATCTACTGCCACGAAGAGCGGGTGAGTGAGCGTGGGAGTACAGTCGAGGCGTTGACCTAAGGAACCCTAAAGAAGGAAGGAGGCCCCTTTTTCGTAAGTTAAACTTCGACTTCCCATCGAAAACTGAAGGGAAACCTTAGGCAAGGTGTGGAACAATTGAAGACCATCGAGCCCCTCCCCTACGAAAAGGGTTCCTTCTTCAGCGCCACGGCTGTTGGTGGAGGAGAAAAAAAAAGCGTGGGGGGGGGGGGGGGGCAGCGGGAACGTCGGCGGCGCGAGGGCTGGCCAGCCCCTGGGTGGAGAGGGGCTCGCGCAGCGCGGCGCTCCTGTGTAGCCCGAGAACCCGATGTACAGGGACTTCGCGTCCGCCTGCCGACGGGGCGCTGGGGCACATCGGGCCGCCCCCACAGCCGGGCGCCCCCCTCCTCCAGCTTCTGAGTGGCCCTGCTTCCTCCTGCTTCCTCCTCCTGCGCTTCCTCCTCCTCCTCCCAACCGCCATGATGATCGTAAGAATACGAATAGTAATTATATTCATAGTACTAATAACAGTGATAAGAACACGAATGATGCTAATACTCGTAATAGAAATACTGAACCCTAGAATCATAATCAGCATCAGCATCATCAGCAGCAGCATCATCAGCAGCAGCATCAGCATCAGTATCAGTATCAGTATCATCATCATCATCATCATCATCATCATCATCATCAGCATTAGCATCAGCATCAGCATCATCATCATCATCATCAGCATCATCATTATCATCAGCATCATCAGCAGCAGCATCATCATCTTCGATATCATCAGAAGCAGCAGCAGCATCATCATCGTCGTCATAACCATCAGCATCGCCATCACCACTATCACCATATGCAATGACCATTTGCGGTGTGATCGTCAGAATCCGCATAAGCATCAACATCAGAACCAGTACCATCAGCATCGTCCTCATCATCAGCCTCAACATCAGCATCAGCATCAATATCAGCAGTATCCTCCTCATCATTAGCATCATCATCATCAGTATCATCATCATCATCATCATCATCATCATCAACATCAACATCGTCATCATCACCATCATCATCCTCATCATCAGCAGCATCCCCATCATCAGCATTATCATCATCGTCAGCATCATCAGCAGCAGCACCATCAGCAGCATCAGCATCCTCCTCATCATAATCACCAGCAGCAGCAGCATCGCCTTCGTCATCACCATCAGTACGACCATCACCACCATCACCATATGGAATCACCATCCGTGGCATCACCATCAGCATCAGCATCAGCAACATCATCATAAGTATCACCATTCGTAAGTATGATCGTCATCATCATCACCAGCATCATCATCACCATCATCTTCAGTGTAATCATCAACATCAACATCATCAACATCAGCACCATCATAATCATCCTCATCAGCATCATCATCCTCATCATGAGCAGCAGAAGTAGCATCAGCATCATCATCAGCAGCAGCACAGGCATCAGCAGTATAAGAATCATCATCTTCATAGCCATCATCATCCTCTTCATCATCATCGTGATATCGATCATCATCATCATCATCATCATCATCATCATCATCATCATCATCAGAACCGACACCATCGTCAGAATCGTCATCAGCATCAGCAGCAGCAGTATCATCATCAGCATCATGCTCCTCCTCCTCATCATCATCATCAGCAGCAGCAGCCGCATCATCAGCATCAACATCATCATCAGTATCATCATCCTCATCATCACCATCATCATCAACAGCATCATCATCATCAGCATCAATATCAGCAGTATCCGCCTCATCATTAGCATCATCATCATCATCATCATCATCATCATCATCATCATCGGCAGCAGCATCATCGTCGTCATCACCATCAGCATCGCCATCGCCCCACTCACCCTATGAAATCACCATCCGCGGCATCAGCGTCAGAATCAGAATGATCATCACCATCATCATCAGTATAAACATGTTCGTCCTCATCATCAGCCTCAGCAGCATCATCAACATCATCAGTATCATCAGCACCGTCATCATCAGCATCACAATGAGCAGCAGCAGCAACGGCATCAGCATCACCAGCATCAGCATCATCATCATCATCCTGCTCATCAGCATCATCATCAGCGTCATCAGCATCCTGCTCATCAGCAGTAGCAGCAGTATCAGTATCAACAGCAGCATCAGCATCAACAGCATCATCAGCATCAGCATCGCCATCATCATCATCCTCCGCCTCATCCTCAGCATCATCATCAGAGGCAGCATCATCGTCATAAGCATCATCATGAGCAATAGTACCATCATCAGCATCACCATCATCAGCATCATCTGCAGCATCAGCAGCAGCATCATCATGAGCAGTAGCAACAGCAACAGCAACAGCATCGTCGTCGTCATCACCATCAGCACTTGCATCACCACCAACATCAAATGTAATCACCATCCGCGACATCATCGTCAGCATCAGCATCAGCATCAACAGCATCACTATCATCTCATCATCAGCAGCATCATCATCAGCATCGACATCATACTCAAAAGCATCATTCTCATCATCAGCATCATCATCATCGTGATCATCATCATAATCGACAGCATCATCATCATCATCATCATCATCATCATCATCCACATCATCATCAGCATCATCATCAGAATCGCGATGATCAGCATCATCAGCATCATTATCAATCTCAGCAGCAGCAGCATCAGCATCATCAGCATCAGTATCATCATCCTCATCATCGCCACCACTATCATCAGCAGCAGCATCAGCGTCAGCATCATACTCATCATCAGCATCCAACTCCTCATCCTCATCATCATCAGCATCCACAGCAGCATCAGCATCATCATCATCAACATCAGCATCGTCGTCATCATCGTCATCATCAGAATCATCAGCATGATGATCAGAATAGTCATACTCATCAGCAGCAGCAGCAGCCGCATCACCATCGTCGTCATCACCATCAGCACCGCCATCACCCCCTTAACCATATGTAATCGCCGCGACATCATCATCAGAATTGACAGCAGCATCAACAACATCATTATCATTTGTATCATCAGCATCATCATCAGCATCATCATCATCACCATCATCATCAGCATCATCAGCATCATCATCGTCGTCGTCAACATCATCATCCTCAGCATCATCATCATCATCATCGGCATCATCACCCCTATCATCACAATCAGCAGCAGCATCGTCGTCGTCGTTGCCATCAGCCTCATCATCCTAATCAGCGTCAGCAGCCTCATCAGCATCAGCATCAGCAGCATCATGAGCAGCAGCAGCAGCAGCGTCAGCATCATCAGTATCAACAGCAGCATCATCAGCAGCATCATCAGCAACAACACTAGCAGCAGCAGCAGCAGCAGCATCGTCACTCCCCCCCTCTCCTCCCCCTCAGCTTCCTCCGACTGTGTACGGCACCTTCGCGTCGTGTCGACCCCGGCGTCGGTTCCTGACGCCGCGGGCATCGATCAAGCTTGAACGATCGGCCGCTCCGTGAACGCCAGATCGTTCAACGACGGGCCGATCCTGGGCCACGGGCGGCGTTCGACCTCAAACGCACGCGCGGGGGTCGCCGCCGGTCGGCACAACGTCCGCCGCCGTCCTGTCGCGCCTGCCCGCGCGGTGCTCGCCGCCCTCGCCGCTGCCTTGCCCGAGCTGGCTCGACCGCCACCGTGCAGCCGACCGCCGCCTTCTGCGAGGCCCCCCTCGGCGCCCCTCGTCGAGGCTTCGGCCCACCGTTCGGCGGTGGACAAACCTCCCTCTAATAAAACTGCCTTTAGCGAAAACGGCCTGGGACCGAAACCGACGGATCTGGACCCGCAAAAACGCCGGCCGCGACGCCCTCTCGCGAACCGAAAACGGCCAATGCGCTAATCGACGTGTCAGGGCAAGAGGTCTGTCCACCCCCGAACCGTCCTTCTCCTCAAGTTGGGCGCCCGAGTTATCCGGGGTGAACTCGGGCCCGGGGTAACTCGGGCTTGGATTCCCGAAAAAACGAACCCGAGTTAGCCCTGACCCGAGTTCCCCCCTGATGATATGGGGCTCTGGGCGCCCGAGTTATCTGGGGTAACTCGGGCCCGGGGTAACTCGGGTTCGGATTCCCCAAAAAACAAACCCGAGTTAGCCCTGACCCGAGTCACCCCTGATGATTCGGGGCTCTGATCAAGCGCGATGGCTCAAGCCATTTTGGCTCAAGTCGCGCTGGCTCGAGAGCGCCAAGCAAGCGAGGCTACCCACGGGCAAAAAGCAGAGTCACGTGCGAGCCAGGCTTTTGGTCACAAAATGTTCGCACTTTAGCATTCGGAGGAAAACACCGCCTCTTCTCCGCTTCGGCCCCCTGCGCGCGCTGCTGCGCCCATCCGGCCTCCCTCGCTAGCCCCAGCAGGCCCGAGCCGGATCGGCTCGCCGAGACGGGAGTGGGGGATCGACTACAGAATGGATGTACCCCCAAAGTGGCTTTCTCATCGAAGCCATGAGAAGAATACGTAGACTAGTCAGTAGATGTACGGAGCATTCTATGTTTGCTTCGTAGATTCGACGGGAAAGCAAATTTGGGGTCACTCAATCCTGTGGTCGATCCCCTACTCGAGAGGTCGAATCGGATGGGGAACGGACCGGGTCGCCAGCGAATCGTCCGGAATCAAATCGGAATCAAATCGCCGCGCCTGGCTCCAGCTGGCCCCGGCCGATGCCGGTGAATCGAACTCGGCGTGGGGGAAGCAGGTCCTGTGGGAAACGGGTCCTGAGCCCCGGGGCCTTCCCCCAGGACGAGCTCTTCATCCCGAGTCGTTTCCGGACAGCCCTGGCGCCAGTGGAGGATCCCGAGTGCCCGAAAGCGGTGAAAGGCCCCAGGACCCCTTTCCCTCAAGACCCGCTTTCCCTCAAGTCGGTCGTGTCCCCCTACAGGGGGGTTTTCAACGAAAAATGAAAAGTACTCCAAAAATATTCCAAAATGGTTGAACAATATTCAAAAAATAGTCCCCAGACTATTTTTTGACAATTGTTGAATATTCCCCTGTGGAGGGACAGGCCCGACTTAAGCTTTCCCGCTTTCCCCATGCCGACGACACGAGTCGACTCGGAATCGCGGCCCGAGGCGGCGCAGCGAATCGCAGCGAAATCCTGGGTAGCCCTGCCCTGCCTTCCCCCCCTCCTTGCGCGCGCCAGCCGCCCAGCCTCGTCATGGGCCTTCGCTATGCCCGCTCGCCCGCTCGCTCCCGGACCCCCCCGGGAGGAGGAGGAGGAGGAGGAGGAGGAGGAGGAGGAGGAGGAGGGCAGCCCTGGCCAGACCGAGGAGGAGCCGGGCGTGGTCGAGGCCTCTCCTCAAATGGGGGGAATCCCTACCAGCCAGCCCGTACGAGAAAGGACGCACGACAAGGATGCAGGGTCCTCGGAAGGCGGCGTCGGCCCTTTGCGAGCGGGGCGTGGCCAGCGAAAGCGGCCAAGGATGGGCCGAAGGGGAAGGATGCAAGGGTAATCAACCTTGGAAAATCGCTCATCCTTATTCCGCGGGTTGCCTGTCATCAACCCTGGGGAGCTCCCTCCTTGCTGGTCTGGAGGCGGAACAGGCAGAGAGAAGGACGAGGACGCGGGAAACGCAGCGCGGGGTGGCGCCCCCAGACCGCCAGCCCAGTCAGTGATCCTCGGAGCGCGGGTTAGCGGTAGCGCCAAGCGTGTGCCAAGGAGGAGGAGGAGGAGGAGCAGGAAGAGGAGGAGGATGGGGAGGAGGAGGAGGAGGGTACGACGCAGGCGGCGCAATGAGGGCCGACCTCCACCGGACGCGCTTCGACACGACGCCGGCGGTGCACTGAGGGCCGACGCATATGCGGCGCGCCGTCGGTGGAGCCGAACGGGGGTAAACACGGAGGGCTGACGCTCGGGGGCGGCCAAGAGGGGGGCGTCCAAGGTCCAAGAGGGGGGGGGCGGGGGGGCGCAAATCATGGCCGAGGGCATGTGTGAAGGGGCCCCGGGACACACAAATGAATACACACAAATGAAAGGATCCCCAATACTTTCCCATATTTTCTGGGGTTCTGTCTTCCCCACCACTTCCCATATTCTTGCGATATTTTCCGGGGGATCGACGATTAATTGTGTCTGCGTGTTTTTGTCCCCTCCTGAATGTGCGCGGCCCAGGGGGGGGGGAGGGGCGGAGACGCATTGAAACAAGAAGAGGCGCCATGAAATCCAGGAAGACCTCATGGCCTCCACCCTAACATCCCCCCCCCTTGTCCTCACCCCCCTCCCCGCCGCTCCCGAGACACGCGTCCGAAGGATCGTCGACCTTCCCCGGCCGGTGCATCGGATCGATACACCGGATCGGGCCGGGACGCGCGCCGCCTCGGGCCACGTCGGCACGGAACCCTTGGCCACGAAACCGGAGCGGCCACTGCAGGATGCAGCACAGCATAGCTGGCGCTGCTGGAGGATCGGGCTGGGCGAAAGGGGGGGATAGCAAAGGGAGGGGTGAGAGTCAGCTCACGTAGCTGATTTTCCTGGCGCCTCCTGGCGCCGGAGGCGGCCATGCATCGAGGAATGGGCCCCTCGGCGGGGCCGAAAGCAGCTGCATGCAGCGGACTTCGTACCCCCCCCTTTCCCAATCCCCCCCTTTCGTCCGGCCCGAGGGGAACAGAACATGCATCAACAGAACTTGTTCGAGGTCCACGCGGATTCCTTGGATCGGCGCCGAGCTCCCCTCCCTGGCGCGCGGAGCGCGTCCGCGGCGGCGTCGGCGGCGCCGCCTGGGGGCTCGGGCGCCGCTCCCAGCAATCCGAGCGGACCTGCGTGCTTATGCAGCGTTCCCTCCTCGAGAGATGCTGCACCGCAAAGCTGGCGCTGCAGAGATGCCATCGCACGGCTTGTGAGCGGTTTCTTTTTCGGCACTTCGGCACGAGGAGGAAGGGGCGCAGGTGGGGGGGGGGTTTCTGGCTCCGGACCTCTGCTCCGCGCGACTGTTTGCAACAGTGCGTCCGCTGGGGAAGGCTCCACCTGCTCGAAACAGGCGTCAAAAAAAACAGCACAGCTCTGCTCCATGGAGGGGGGCCGGGGGGGGTGGGGCGAGGGCCCGCGCGGATCGGCAAGCACCCAGAACCCCCCCGCGCCCCCTTCGCCCGAACTCCCGCCGCAGCCCGCTCACCGTCGACACGACCCTCGGCCGCACCCGCCCGCGCGCTCCCCCCGAGAGCGGCAAAGCGAGCGAGCAAGCGAGACGCCGTGCGGTCGTTCGGGCGGGTGGCAGTGAGGGGCGACCAAAGTTCGAGCGCGGCCTGAACGACCCCCGGCGAACCATCCCCGTCCGTGACATCAGCCTCGCCGCTCGAGCACCCCTCTGGCCGCATACGCACGTCTTGGGGCGAGGCGAGGGGGGCGTCACGGAAGGGCTTGGTTTGCCACGGCTCGGCTAGGCCGACCCTCACAAGTGGAGGGTGGAGGAAAGGGCCCTCAAGGGGCCCCTGTTGGAGCCAGCATGGGGCCCACACGTGGCCCTGGAAAGGGCCCAATGCGGGCCCTTGTCTCGGGGATCGACTGACCCGGGTCAATCCGAGACCTCTTCCTCCTCCTCCTCCTCCTCCCCCTCCTCCTCCTCCTCCTCCTCCTCCTCCTCCTCCTCCTCCTCCTGGAAGATCCTGCAGAATCCTGCAGGACCTCTGCGCCCTGACCCGGGCCAGTGCGCCCCTGGCCCTGCAGGATCCTGCAACATCCGACGCTCTGGCTGAGCCCCGTTTGCACTGGTCCCCGTCTTAAGGCTCACCCGCCCGAGTCGAGAAGACCAGGCCCTCTCAGGGCGGGACGCGTGGGGCCGAAGCCCTCAAGCCTTACATGACACCAGACAGGAACCCCAATCCGTGGATGGTCTGAAAAATAGTGCTCTGGATATTGGGATCGATTGTGAGTTCGATGGTGGGACCAATAGTAGAATCGATAATGAGGACGGTTGTCTGGACGATCGTGAGACCAATAATGAAGCCGACTCAATCAGATCGACAGTGAGATCGATCGTGAGATTTGGAAAAAACTCCTGCAGCAACGACTTCCCCTGCTCCAGGGGTCCGTCTGCGGCCCCAAAAAGGGGCAGAGCGCAGCTGGAAGGCCAAGACGAACCCAGGACAGGGACATCACTCGACATGGATACATCGGAGATCTCTGAGATCCAGCGGTACTGGAGGATGTTCGGGTGTTGCTAGAAGTGCCCCTGGCCCAAGGTGCCCCCAGGACTTCCAAGGAGGCCCCCACGGCCTCCAGAGCACCCCTCACGAGGCCCAACGGGTCCCTGGGGCTCCAAGATTGAGTGAAAGGCTGGGGACACCCTGTACCAAGAAAACCTCAGTCCTTTAGCAACCCCCGAGATGTATCCGGCGCCACGGCTTTCTCGGAGAGCTCCAGAAGGCTCTGGAACAATTCCCCGCCTGGTGTTGTAAAGATGGGGTCATGAGGGGGATGGATTCCCACATAAAGGAAGGGTCCTACAGGTGGATTCACACTGCTTGAGGCACCTCTTCCTTAGGACCCCATCCCTCAGGACCCCATCTTCGAACCACCGATCCCCGTCGCCCGCAGGGCCGTTTTGGACGCCCGAAATGGGTACGGAAAGAATGGGTACAATGCCCAACAACAAATGTTGTCCCAAACCAACAGCGGCCGCTGTTGGGCAGGCGGCCTCCTGTCTCAAATGTACACAGGCCGCGGCGACACCGACAGCGAGTCCTGTTCAAGATGAACAGGAACCGCTGTTGGGCATCGTACCCATTCTTTCCGTGCCCATCTCGGGCGTCCAGAGCCGTGTGGGGGGGGGCCACCGGTAGCGCAACGGGGGCGATCCGGAAGACGGTCTTCCACTCGTCGTGGTCGGAGACCTCAGTCTGGCCGCCGTAGTACATGACCGGCCTCCGGGGCGACAGCGCCCCCGACGGCGACGGCGCGGGCGACGGCGACGACGACGACAACGACGACGACGACGACGACGCAGACGCAGAAGCAGATGCAGACAACGACCAAGACGACGACGACGAACACGACGACGACGACGACGACGACGACGACGACGACTACAAAGACGACGACGACCGACGACGACGACAACCGACGACGACGACCGACGACGACGACGCCGGCGACGACGACGCGGACGACAACGACGACGACGCGGACGACGACGATGACGACCACGACAACGCCCACGACGACGACGGCCACGACGACGACGGCGACGACGATGGCGACGACGATTGCGACGCGGACGACAACGGCGACACCGCCGGCGACAACGACGGAGAAGGGTTTGGGAGCTTCCGGGGCCCCCCGTGAAAAGGACCGAGATTCACCTCAGAAGGTTGTTGGGAGGGTTTGCGGGTCATGGCCCAGGGGGGGATTCCCCCCCTGGACCGCGCACATAGCCCCGCAGGTAAGGTTTTGTTGAGGGGGTCGGGTGGGAGGGACCTCGGCTCGTCTTCTACCAGAAGATTCGCGGGCCCAAGGGGCCGAGGGCTTGCTAGGCTTTCCGGCAGCTTGGTATACCTATGTATACATGTACGCACATACATATACAGTGGCCTAGACATAGGCATAGACATAGATATATGCATTCACCTACACATGTACACATGCACGTGCATATTCATATACCAATACATACGCATATACATCTAAAGATACGTCTATGTTTATAGATATATGTATATACATAACTATACGTATGCATGTGTACATACATATTCATGCACAAATACAAATACCGAAACATATACATGCACATGCGCCATGCATATGCATTCATATATGCAGATATGTATATATGTGTATACATATATATACATGTGTACACACACCTGTATACATATGTATAGATGTATAGATGCACGTATACAGCTACACATGCATATGCATATGCATGTACATGTGCATGTACATTTGCCTAGACTCATACACAATCATGTGCATTCATATACGTCTATATCTAAACATTGGCAAATACGTATACGTATGCCTAAACATAAACGCACACATAGACATATGCCTGTACACATACGTATACATATACATGTACGCGTTCACATGCATATAAGTACATGTAACTATAAAACTACAAGTACAGCAACATATCTATATAGTGGTCATGTATGTATGTGTAGATGCATATGTATGGATGTATGGATTGATGGATGCATGTATGTCTGCACGTATACCCGTATGAATGCATGGATGTATGCACGCATGCTTCTTCAATACAAATGTATGTACAGTTTATACATATCTGTACATATATATATATACACGCACACCTATATTATAGTTCGCGCGCGCGGGCGGCCCTTGGAGGCCCCTGGGACACGTGAAAACAAGCGTTGGCTCGAGAAGTTCTCAACACATTCTCATGCTACACATCAGCCTGGGCGACCTGGACACGTGAAACCAAGCGCCTCGCTCGAGACGTTCTCAACACCTCCTCATGCTAGACATCTGCCTGGGCGACCTGGACGCGTGAAAGCAAGCGTTTCGCTCAACGCATCCTCAACAAATCGTTATGCTAGACATCAGCCTGGGCAACCTGGACGCGTGAAACCAAGCGTCTCACTCGAGCCATCCTCAAGACCTGGGCACGTGAAATCAACCAATTCACCTGAGACATCCTCTGAATTCAGATTCCCTGGGAGAGGAACAATCTAGAACACAAAGCGAAGGTTTCGCTCGAGACATTCTCAACAAGCTCTGCAAAACAAGCGTTTCGCTCGAGACATCTGCAACAAACGAACATTGTTACATTACCATGTGTTTTATCAAACACAATTTCAAAAGCCAGTGTTTCGCTGGGGACAGCCTCAACTGTTTTATTCGCAAGCTCTGCGCGAACTCGATACTGATCGCAAAATAATTTCGCCGGCCCTGGGCCTAAGCCCGTTCTGGGAAGAATCATCGACTTTCCTTGTGCCGTTCTATGTTTTTCGCGCTCTCGCGTTTTCTGGCCTCCGACGCTCCAAGCTGGTCCCAGAGGCCCCCAAGACCGACCCAAACGGCCCGAGGGGCCCCCCAAAGGGCCCCAAGACGCTCCGAGAGGGCCCGAAATCGGCCACAGAGGCACCCAAGATCGGCCAAGAGGGCCCAAAAACGGCCCCAAGAGGGGAAACACTAACCACCAACTCGCGCCTTCCGCCCCAAGAGGCCCCAGGATGCCCCGCGAGGCCCCCAAGAGAGCCCAGGAGGCACCCTGGAGGCCCCACGAGGCCCCCAAGAGGCCCAACAAGAGCCCGAAGAGGCCCCCCAAACGGCTCCAAGAGGCCCCAAGGCACCACAAACGCACAAGGCAACGCCTGCGATGGCACGCTACGGGTCGGCGGAATGATCGAGGCGATTCAATATCTTAAATCAGATTGGGAGGGGCCTCGTCCAGCAACGGGTGGCGAGCAGTAGAGGGGCACGTCTAGTCAACGTGTTTGTTCCTCGGCGTTTCAACACTGGGCGGAAGGCGTGGGGGAGGGGGGGTCTGGCTCCAGACCTCTACTCAGTGCGGCTGTCTCAAACAGGGCGTCCATTATGGGGGAGGCTCCGCCTGCTCGAAGCGGGCGCCCAAAACGGCCAACATCCACTCCAAGAGGGGGGGGGGGAAGGGGTGGTACGAGGGCCCGCGCCGATCGTCAAAGCAAGGAATACAAAGACGCTCACCAGCGCGTGGCGAACAGCAGAAGGACACGTCTAGTCCAAGGATGCTTTGAAATTCAGTTGGGGAGGGGCCTCGTCTGGCAGGAGCGCGTTTCTTCATTTTCGGCGATGACGGGCATCATTGGGGGGAGAGGGGGCGAGGGGGAGGCATGACGCAACGCCCCCCCCCCCGTGCGCACGGCGGCAGTGCCTGGAGCGCACGGGGGGGGGGGGCGTTACGTCATAGGGGGCGGGGGGAGGGGGGGGCGGGGGCCATGACGCCCGTCATGCCCAAAGCAATCATGAAACACGCTCCAGCGAGCGGTGCACAGCAGAGGGGCGCCTCTGGCACCAACCGTGCGGTTCGAGCTGGCTCGGAGAGAGGGGCCACGCCTAGCAGCAGGCGGTGCACAGCAGAGGGGCAGGTCGAGTACCGAGGATGCTGTTTGGCTTAGGGAGGGGCATCGTCGAGCAGCGGCTGGCGTACAGTCGTCGGCCTGGCCCAAGGAACTACAAATAAGGAACGAAGCCCCCTTTTTTCAAAAGGATAACGCATACAGCCGGGGCGTTGACCTAAGGAACCCTAAATAAGGAACGAGGCCCCTTTTTTCCATAAGTTAGACTTCGATTCCCCATCGAAAACACAAGGACTACCTAAGGCAAGCTGCGAAACAATTAAGGAACACGGAGCCCCTCCCCAACGAAAAGGATTCCTTGTTTAGCGCCCCGACTGTAAGGAACGATACAGTAAATGACGCACACGGAACGAGGAACAAAGCATGCGAACCTAAGGAACGACCGAGCCCCTTTGGAACAGTAGGTGTTCCTTACTCAAGCCGCTCACTGTACGGCACGGGGGCACGTCTAGTATCAGGGATGCGTTGTTTTTGATCACCTCGGGGAGGGGCCTCGTCCAGCAGAGAGCGGCGCACGGCAGAGGTGCACGTCTAGTGCCGGGGATGCCTTTGCATCAGCTCGGCGTCTTGGAGGCCTCCTAGACCGTACTGGAGGCCGCTTGGGCCGTCCTGGAGGCATCTCGGGCGAAGTTGGGGGCCTCTTGATCCATCTGGAGGAGGAGGAGGAGGAGGAGGAGGAGGAAGAGGAGGAGGAGGAGGAATCTTGGACCTTCTTGGGAGGCCTAAATCCTTAATGTTCCCTAGGTGTTTGAATGATGTTTGCGTTCTCGTCTTTTCGGGCTTCCGACGATCCAAGACGGGCCCATAGGCCTCCAAGGTCGCCCCAAGACGGCCCAGTAGGCCAAGATGCCCCCGAGACGGTCCCAGAGACCTCCAAGAAGGCCCGGAAGCGCCCAAAGAAGGACCCACAATTGCCCAGAAAGGGCCCAAGACGGGATCCGAAGGCCAGGAGGCCCCCAAGAGGCCCCCAAGAGGCCCCCAAGAGGTCCTCAGGAGGACGTCCCCACGAGGTCCCAGGAGAGAGACCCAAAAGAGGCCCCAGGAGGCCGCCAAGATGCCCCTTAGAGTCCCCCCAAGAGGCTCCCAGAAAGTCCGCAAGAGCCAATAGAGGGCCTCAAGGTGCCTCGTTGACTTCCTCCTCCGTTTTCTCATCCCTCGCCTCCTCATTTCTCTTCCTCTCCCCAGTGATCCCCTCACCCCAAGGGGTTCACCACGGCTGGGGGAGCACATATTCCGATTCCTTGGCCTGACTTCGGCCCACCGTTTGGTCGAGCGTTTCCAGAAGGCAGGAAGCGGAGGTGATTCGCCGTAGGCGTCTTCGATACAGGCCGCCTGGATGGGGTCCGAATAGATGGGGGCGAAGGATCGCGCCGCACCGCCAATGCGTCCCCAATACATCGGCGATGCATTGGCGGTCTGTCGCCGATACATCGTGGATGCATCGGCGACATCGACGATGCATCTGCGTCATTGGCGTGGGGAAATTATGGTTGCACATCGAGCCGCATCATCGATGCATCGGCGATGACGATGAGGAGCGATCCTTCGACCCGGTCTACTCGGACCCCATTTGGGACGCCTGCGCAAAGGCAAACTCTGCATACAGATGGACGTTCGGAGGTCCGCGCAGATTTCCTGGATCGGCGCTAGACCCCCTCCCTGGCACGCAGAGAATTGCCATGGGGCTGCGCCAGAGGCGCCGCCAGGACGGAATCCGTGCCGACCAGAGAAAATCAGCGCGGACCTCGTGAAGTTTGCGTTCATGCCGCAAATCTCTCGCGCGCGGCGAGAGGTATCCATTCGGCAGCGAGCCCAGGAGGGGAAGGAGCGGGGGCAGGCCGTCTCAAAGGGCGCCGGGGCTCCTCAGAAGCCCTCCAGCCTTCTGCGAAGTTGTCTGCGCCTTCTCCGAAGACAGACAGAGACGGCGCCTCTTACCGGCCTCGAACTTATCCCTACCCCTAAGATGGACGCGCCAAAAGGCGATGACAATCTCAGGGATGAGCCCTCAAAAAAGAAGGGAATCCCTCAGATTGGCATCGTGATGAGGCGATGCCCAGCATAGGCATAATTAGGGAGATGTTCCAGGCTGGTAAGCCTCAGAAGGCCGGCGGACGTGAGTGCGGGCTCGGGCGGTCCGCCGGCGGGCCGCGCTCGCCGGAAGAGCCTCGGAGAAAAGAGGGAGGAGGCGGGGGAGGGAGAGGAGGAGGAGGGAGAGGAGGAGGAGGAGGAGGAGAAGGAGGAGGAGCAGGAGGAGTAGGAGGAAGAGGAGGAGGAGGAGGAGGAGGGAGAGGAGGAGGAAGAGGAGGATGAGGAGGATGAGGATGAGGAGGAGGAGGAGGAGGGCCTCCGAGAGGCCCCGCCGCGCGCTGCGAGGGCCTGCCGCCCCTCGCGCTTCCCCCTGCGCCCGCCCCCGATCCCTCCCCGCGCCCTCGCGGCCTGGATCCCCGGGGCGTGACTCCGCTTAAAAATTGTCAAAATTATCCCAGTGCGACCCTACCTAGGAGTTGGATACCCTAGGAAAGCAGCATTAGTAGTAACAGTAACGCTAAGCTAAAGCTAAGCTAAAGCTAAGCTAAAGCTAAGCTAAAGCTAAGCTAAAGCTAAGCTAAAGCTAAGCTAAAGCAAATTCGATCTAAAAATTGATGCCTTCCAAGATCGATTTTGGCTGCGATGTTGGTGGATTGTGGAAGGAAGAAATGAAGCAAGTTGGTAGGAAAATGGAAGGACAAATCAATCATATTTACGAACGTCGATTTAAAAAACAAAAACCTTGTTTTCCTTAGGAAAAAACATTTTTTAGATTCCAATGGATCCATGTTGCGAATCACAATGGAACAAAAATCGTTTCGAACACGAGGTCACGTGGGAAAGCATCTTGGCACCGATGTTTCTTCGATGTTGGTGGCTTTTGGAAGGCATGTTGGCAAGGGAAATCGAGCTAAGACCGAAGAAAAAATATCTCGAATATAGACTGCAAAACCAGAGCCGTTCCGAACGCGTCGGGGAACAGTTTCGGATCGATTTTGCCCTTCCAGAAAAACTGGAGGATTCTGGAGGATTCTGGAGGATTATGGACCCCTGTTTTCGGTCTTAAAATCAGCGTATTTTTCGATCTAGTTGTTTGACGCCCCAAAACGGTCCAAGACGCCCCCCAGATACCCCCAAGAGGTGTTTTTTCTTTACCTCTAAGACGCTTCAAGACGAGCCCAAGACGCTTCAAGGCACCTAAAGGCCGCCTTGCATCAAGTCGCAGAGGTTAAGTGGGCGGGCGGGCGGCGGTGATCCCCCTTGGGGAGTCGAATAATGTTACCGTGTGCGGTCTTACCGTTTTACGAGTTTACCTTGGGGTCGGCGGAATGGCGTCCGCCCTCCAAAAACTTAGATAAACATTTCAATGTCGTCTAATATCAACAATTTTTGGGCCAATGCCGTCTAAGACAAATCGTGGGTCAATGCCGTCTAAGATCAGACCGTATTGCTTCAATGTCGTCTCATTTCAAAAACTATTGCTTCAAGGCCGTCTAAGATCAAAAACGATTGCTTCAACGCCGTCCCATATCAAAAATGATTGATTCATTGTCGTCTAATACCAAAAACATTGTTTCAATGCCGACTGATATCAAAAGTTATTGCTTCAAGGCCGTCTAAGAACAAAAGTTATTGCTTCAGCCGTCTCACATCAAAAATATTGATTCAATGTCGTCTAATATCAAAACATGGTGCTTCAATGTCGTCTAATATCAAAACGTATTGTGCCAATGCCGTCGAATATCAAAAATTGTCCCTTCAATGCCGTCTAATATCAATACCAAGATTGTCAAGTGTTATATCACAAAGATTGTGCAGAACAGAGATGGCCGAGATATCATTAGATTCCTGTGGGCGCCAATTAATCTGAAGATGTGTTGTTGATGTTGGTTGCTGTTTGTCTTGATGACCAATTAATTCATAAGAGAAATCATCAAACATATCATCAACGAATTGTCAACAAACTGCCGACCAACTCATCACAAAAAAAAAAAAAAAAAAAAAAAAATAAGATAGACTATCAAGGCATTACGAATCGCATTTCTGATCTTGATACGAATGGCAATGTGTTATTGTGCTTCTCGATTCATTTTTCAATGCGAAACCATCGATCAAAATCTGTAAAGACCACCTTTGGGCTTTGGATTTTGCACCGCCAAACCCTACCGCCAGCTCTGTGCGACCACCGTCTCTTGCAAATTACACGTCCATCCCCCTATGGCTCATTTCAGTGGCGGGCTTGCTGTCCACAATATTGCCTTCACAGAGCTCATCAAATGAGACAGAAAAACGCGCGCATCCGCGTCGCCCAAAAGTTTTCCAAAGGGGAAGTGGGCACTGCTTGATCACGAACAGGTCTGGCACCCCATACTCTGACACGGCTCCTTGCACCGCCAAGCCCATCTCCGCAATGAGACGCGCCCCAAGAATAGCTGGCGGGGCAGAAGAATTGAGTGAACCCATCGCGCTTACACTGCTTGCCAATGCCTGTATTGCAATCTTTTGCCCTGCTGAGGTAGTGAAGAATATGGACACATACACGTTAGGGGCAAACTTCATCAACTTCTCGTTCAAAGAATTTCGGGGAGTCAGGCTATCTGGCACCCGCTGCAGAAGCAGACCTAAGATGTGAGTATCTGCGAGGGCCAAGTCTGAGGCAAGCCAGCCAGTGTCGACCAACATGGCCATATCTACGCACAATGTTTCGTTGAACGCACTGCAAATCCTTGAGCGCACTAAAGGCCCGCCCACACGTATTTCCCGTGTCCAAGGGAACAACAACTCATGGACCACAGCGTCGCTGTTGCACTTGGTCGGAGCGACCTCTTCACATCCAACGCTCTTCTCATTTGAAGCCGCTATGCTTAAATCCAAATGAACGAATGCAACAATGCTGGCCAACCGGCCGAGAAGCATCGCGGATACACGCATCCTCATGTTTGAACTTGAGCCTCAATGGCGACAGTTGATAATAATGGCGATGGTGATGACGATGATGATGAAGGAGCAACATCAGATGACGATGACAATGCTAGTGAATATGAAGCATGCTACGACAATGACGCTACCGAGGAACCCCACATACTTATATAATGGCTGGAGTGATGAGAGCTGAAGTGCAGCATGTGAGAATGATGTTCGTGGCCGTTGCCCCGCCGATACCGCTGTGCCCTGGACGACCAGGGCGGATAGTGGCCGCGGTGAGAGACCACCCCCTGCGCACCCCCTCACGGTGTCGAGAATATGCCATGCCTGCTGTGCCCTGGACGACCGTCACGGATAGCGGCCGCGGTGAGAGACCACCCCCAGGCACAGCACGCGTGGCACTTTCTCGACACCATAGGGGGTGCGCAGGGGGTGGTCTCTCACCGCGGCCTGTATACGCCCCGGTCGGCACAGCACGCGTGGCACTTCCTCGACACCATAAGGGGGTTGTCCCTCAGCGCGACCGCTATGCGCCTTTGTCGTCCCGGGCACAGCATGCGTGGGACTGTCTCGACATTATAAGGGGTGCGCAGGGGGTGGTCTCTCACCGCGGCCGCTATCCGTGACGGTCGTCCAGGGCACAGCAGGCATGGCATATGTTCGACACCATAGGGGGTGCGCAGGGCGTATAGAAACCGCGGTGAGAGACCACCCCCTGCGCACCCCCTACGGTGTCGAGAAAGTGCCACGCCTGCTGTGCCTGGACGACTGCGGCGTATAGAGACCGCGGTGAGAGACCACCCCTTGCGCACCCCTTATGGTGTCGAGAAAGTGCCACGCCTGCTGTGCCTGGACGACCGGGGCGTATAGAGACCGCGGTGAGAAACCACCCCCTGCGCACCCCCTACGGTGTCGAGAATATGCCATGCCTGGTGTGCCCTGGAAGACTGGCGCGTATAGAGACGGCGGCGAGAGACCACCCCCTGCGCACCCCCTATGGTGTCGAGAAAGTGCCACGCCTGCTGTGCCTGGATGACCGCGGCGTATAGAGACCGCGGTGAAAAAAACACCCCCCCCGCAGCCCCTATGGTGTCGAGAAAGTGCCATGCCTGGTGTGCCCTGGACGACCGGGGCGTATAGAAACCGCGGTGAGAGACCACCCCCTGCGCACCCCCTAAGGTGTCGAGAAAGTGCCACGCCTGCTGTGCCTGGACGACTGGGGCGTATAGAGACCGCGGTGAGAGACCACCCCCTTGCGCACCCCTTATGGTGTCGAGAAGGTGCCACGCCTGCTGTGCCTGGACGACCGGGGCGTATAGAGGCCGCGGTGAGAAACCACCCCCTCCGCACCCCCTATGGTGTCGAGAAAGTGCCACGCCTGCTGTGCCAGGACGACTGGGGCGTATAGAGACCGCGGTGAGAGACCAGCCCTTGCGCACCCCCTATGGTGTCGAGAAAGTGCCACGCCTGCTGTGCCTGGACGACCGGGGCGTATAGAGACCGCGGTGAGAAACCACCCCCTGCGCACCCCCTATGGTGTCGAGAATATGCCATGCCTGGTGTGCCCTGGAAGACTGGCGCGTATAGAGACGGCGGCGAGAGACCGTCCCCTGCGCACGGTGTCGAGAAAGTGCCACGAGCTGTGCTGTGCTGTGCTGAGCTGAGCCGTGCTGGGCTGTGCTGAGCTGTGCTGAGCTGTGCTGTGTGCTGAGCTGAGCTGAGCTGTGCTGTGATGTGCTGTGCTGAGCTGTGTTGTACGAAGAGTGAGGTGTGTGTGTGTGTCGCGGGTGCGGCGCGGCAGGGAAGAAAACCAGAACCCCACGAAGCATGTGGGGAACAATATGATAGCGACGCATGCAAACTTAAAGTACATTGGAAAAATCGAAAAGCAGAGTGAACATGTAATTTCGGGCAAGCATGTTTGAAAGCTGTCTGACATTCAGCATTACTGTGCCATACCACATGTTATATCACAACGTAACAGATGTTACAGCACAAAAGAAAACAGTAAAAGACAACAGTGCAACAACACACGATAACACACAACTCGATTCATCCGGCACACGCGAACCTTTACAATAGATTTTATCACTCAGACGCTGCTTATCCGTGCAAAGCGAATCAACGAATAGTAACCATTTCCGAATGTATGTGACCGTTCCGCGCCCACGAAAGTCGCACCGCTCCTGAACCCATACGATTTGACGCATCTGCCCATGCAAGGGCCGTGAAACACATCGTTTGTTTTTTCACTTGCATTGCCAAGCACTGCAAATCAAAACAAATCAACATCTGCCGATCGTGTTGCGACTTGCGAGTGCCTGGCCCCCATGAAAATTGAAGCGCTGTCGAACCCCCAATTTTTCTATGTATGCACGTGTAAGAACGGCTTCCATTCTCGAAAGATGCGCGGCAGAACACGCCTACAGTTGTGTACTCAACAACAAGCACAAAGAACGTTAGCATGGCCCATCAGCTCACATCTCAATGTGAAATAGCCAAGGCCTCGCTGAGCCCCAACCTCGCCGGGCACTTCTTCGACGCCGCACAGATCCAGGCGCCTTGGGAGCACGCGTTGGTCCCCTCCAGCACGCGAGGTCGGCGCGCGCAGCCGAACGCTGCTGCCACCGCGCGGCGTCGAAAGGAGCCGCCAGCACCGGTGGTCTGGCCCTGCCACCTTCGGCGCAAGGGCGTGGAGCCGAAGTGAGAGGCGGATGCTCTGCGCGGCTGGGAGCGGTCGACGCAGCCCAGCGGGCGCGGCAAGTGCGCGGCGACTGGCATGCCTGCGCAGGACGCCCAGCCAAGTTGACGACCGCGGGGCATGCAAGCAGACCGTGCGCGTTCCACGCAGGACCTGTGGCGACGCTTCATCGACCAGTTTCCGCCAACAACTGCTGCGACCTATGTTTCAGCGTTGCAAACGATTCTAACTCTTCCGCAAGATCCGGCGCAACCACTTCAGGTGTCGCCGGCACACCTCTCGCCAACGGAGAAATTTCAGGTCGCCGATCGGCTCGAATGATGTCACGCACGCTCGCGTTAGCAGGTGTCGACGCCTTCCGTCAAGTCCAGATTTTCCGGGTAGGTAAGGCTCTCTATCGTACGTGGACTAGTTACTCAACGCGTGTGTCGTTAATCTCTTCTTGTAGAAAGCCTTCAACCCATCCAAGTACGTTTCTTGACTCAAATGAGTTCCTGGAGAGCGCCGCGCGTTGCTCTTGAAGAGATCATCCTCTGGGTTCTCGAAAAAGAACCCGTTGATTGCGCAGCGGCAGGCAACGTGCGCCCGCACGATCCTGCGGGCATCAACAACTTGGCTGAGGGGATGACTGTCTGGGAAAAAGATTCAGAGCGTAGGTCCTTGCTCTATGTCGGATCCTTCCCCACTCGGCGAAATGATGGTGCGCAGTTGCAAGCGAGGCGAGATCGCTCCCCTTCTTCGACTTCATTTTCAGAATAAGCGAAAACGGCCGCGCTATGATAGACGCCGCGCTGGATCGAGCGCTTCCTGGCCAGCAATGGTCTTTCTAACAAGCTGCGGCGTCATACCTCTGGGAGGCTGACGCAGAAATGTCTCCGCGTCCGCACGGTTGAGGACCTGAGTTCGCGCGAAAGCGCTTCGCCCCGCGCGATGCGTTGCACGCCGAATATTTCTAGGCCCCCCTCAGCAAGCCGCGTGTCTTCGGACGGCCTGTAGTTGTTCACTCCGCGAAGAGCGCGCGGCGTAGCTCGTCGAGGTTGCGGACTCCAATGCGTATCTTGCAACTCGAGCAGCAGGGGCGCAGGTTGCTTCCTCCGCTAGCGATGGAGATACCATGCGCAGCGTGCATGAACAGGCAGAGCACGGGCCGGGTTGTGGATTTCTGGGCCGACGCAAGTGCCAGAGCCCCGCGCGTGCATGGATAGCCAATGCAGCTGTGGCCCCGTAATAAATCACAGAACGCACAGCTGGCAACCGAGCGTGCTCGCTGCACGTTTCATCTGATGTTGAGCTGCGAAGAGCACCGGGTGCGGTTTTTCCCCTGCGCCCAGCCGATCGTTTTCCGTGACGACCGCGGGTGCGTCGTGTTGGCCGGCCTCAAGGGCGAGCTTCGTACATGTGGCAGCTTCGGACGAACCATCCAGACTGTCCTGCGCCGCCTCTGTATCGACGTGCCGCTGAGGGGGCGTTGGTGTTCACTGATCACGCCACGCGAAGTCCCGAGCATCTGTGCGACCGACATTGGTCGACGCGATGCTGCACGCAAGACGCCGGCAGCATCCCACATAGACGACGCGGCTGAGAAAACACGGAGCTCTTGAACACACAGCCGGCCCGGATCTGGATCGAAACTGTTAAACGGGCGCCACCACCTCACTGGCGTTCCAGATCTGTTCGGAGCTGATACCCCGTTTCTCGCTTTTTCGTCGATGGAATCCGCCACCTCACTTCGCAATCGTGCGCCCCGGCGACGCGGCTGATAAAACAGCTCCTTGAACACGCAGCCGGCCCTGTTCAACGGGCGCCGCCACCTCGCCGGCGTTCGGGATCTGCTTGGGGCTGATACATCGCTGTTTGGAGCGTCGGACCTGATCCGGCGCGTCCAGGCGGCGCGGGCCTGCGTCCACGCCCGCGGCTGCAACGCGCCCTGCAGCACGCCAAGCGGGCGGGGCAGGACCTGGTGCTCGCAAAAAAAGCGCGTGAGTGGCCTTGGGAGCAGCTCTGCCACACGGCCATCGGCCAGGTGCAGTTAGCGGGTCGGCAGTCGCTGAGCTCAACCATAGCTTGGGGAAGGTCGGTCTGGAGCGGGCTCAGCTCCAGACGGCACGGACACAGGCGCTGGCGCGCGCAGCATCGTCTGACCTGCCGCGAAGTTCAACGCGTTGGACGGGGGCGAAGTTCAACGCTTGGGCTTGGACGGAGTTCAAGCTGCATTGCGCCACGTGGGCGGCTTGGACACCAACGCTGCATGGCTTTGGACAGAGCGCGCAGCGTTCGGCAGCCCTGCTGCCTGCTCCGCGACGGCGCGCCAGAGGCCGGTTAGAGGTGAGCGTCTTCGCCCAGCTCGAGTCTAACTGTGCGGGCGTGCCGTGTGCAGACTGGCTCGTACACCGCGCCTCTCACAGCGAGCTTGAGCTGACCCTCGTCCTCGAAGACCATGTCCGGACCGTATAGAATGTATGCATGCGAGTAAGCCATCCGAAAGCTCCAGGCAGGGTCGTCTAGGCGCACGGTCCGCCCCACAATGTCTTGCCACCATTTATCGTAGCCGCCACTTGCCCGCCCAGGTTGGCGGGGAGCGTCTGCAGGATCGGGCGGTGAAACTCGCGGCCGCCGGCCGCGCCCCGCGCCGGCGTCTGTAGAGAAAAGGACGCGCCGGCACTGGCAGCACGAGCGCCTGCTGAGCCCTGCGCGGCGCGCGGCGTGCAACTGCTACCCGAACTTGCTCAAACGTCCCGTCAAGCCTCGCACGGCCGAAAGTCATGGCGGCACTGACCGTGTCGACCGTGAGCGGGAGATGTGTCCTCAGCGTAGACGATGGTGGCACCTTCGACACTGTTGCAGACCTGAAGCTGGCTATCCAAGACCGACTTGGCGTGGGCAGATTCCAACAGCGCCTCACGATAGGGGAATGTGTGCTGGATGACGGCTTGCCCCTTGGAGTCTCGGGTAGCAGCCGTTGCGCCTTGGCCTTGTGGTCCTCCCTTACCAGGAGGATGACGCAACGGTCGAGGCCCTCGTGGACGCCATCTGGATCGACAATTCAGGCGGTCTGGAGAGTGCTCCGTTCACCGGCAAGCCCCAACGGGCCGCCGGGAAGCCCTGCCGATCAACGGTCGCCGCTGCACGAAGCCACAGACTTCGGCTGCGCCCACATGGTGCGGCTTTTCCTTGGTGCCCTGGCAGATCCGAGCGTAGCCGACAATCGCCATGGTCTGTCACATACGGCGCTCCACGCGGCCGCGGCGCAGGGGTGCGAAGATGTGGTGCAGGCTCTGCGCGTCGGTCGAGCATGCGTGGACACTCGCGATGCAGCCGGGCTCGCGCCGATCGCTGTGGCCGCGCGTGAAGGGCACGAAGAGGTGGTGCAACAGCTCCGCGCGGCTGCGGGGTGAACCCTCATCACGCCCCGCGAGGCTCCGACTATCTGTGCGAGCGATTTCGCCTCTCGCGGCGCAGCACTTCCACCAGCAGGCGACGCGGTTGACGCTGGCGCGCGCCCTGCAGAGTGCTTTGCCTCGCCGCATGAAGACGACAGCGATGCCCGCGTAGTCGCGCTCAGCGGTTGAACATGCCCCCGCTCGCGGCTTCTTGAAGACCAACCCTTTGATATCCATCTTCAGTTTCGCGTTGTCGTCGAGGTGCAGAGCGGTCTCGACCATACAACAGGAAGACTTGTAACGCGCCGCTCACTGCGCACGGCTGACTCTCCTTGAATTCGTCGAAGAGTTGTTCGAACGACAGGTGCTTGCGCCGTCGCAAGAACATCCGAAAGCCTTCTGTGAGGGCTTCCATTATTGCTTTGTGATACTCTGTCCATCGCTCTGACTTGACGAGAACTATGTCGACTGCGCCTGGGAATTGCTCAAGACACCCCGATACTTCGCACGGCATTTAACAAAAACCAACAGGAATCGACATCGCACCGTGCCGCGGGCTGAATTCGTCCGCACGCGCAACGCACCTGCGGCTGTAGGCGCACCCCGCACGCAGAGATGCACCTGACGGACCGGACCCATCGAGCCGCTACGCGACGGGCTTGTGCCAGAGAAACAACTGCGCCCGCGCTTACGCTGCATGAAGAGTGCTAACGACATCGAAGGACGCAGCAGTGAGCGAATGGCGCAGAGATAAATGAATGCACGCATAAGCGTTTTATACACACAAGATACCGTAGCCACCTCTGCGTGCGCCGCGCAACCACCCACAATTCAAGACCACCCACCGCCGCTAATCCAGACGCACTCCGCTGACAACGCGCAGCAGCTAAGGTGAGCTGGGAGTAGAGCGTTTAACTAACGTGCTCGGTCGACATGCAGAAATGTCTCGTGCGCGCGACAACCCAGGAAATGCACTGCACAGGCGCAGTCGATGTGTAATATTCAGAAAGCATATGCGCTCTGCGCCGCGCGAAGCGCTGGAACCTGGCCAGGGAATGTCTTGCTGGGCCAAGCACTGCGCAGACCCAGCGCCAGACCGACACACAGTCGGCGCTGTGGAGATTTCCCCAGCGCAGGACTCAGGGCGTCGTTGCCCCCCACTGGTCTTGAGTGCAAATTTCTCCGAAGTGCCAAAATACTACACGCTGTCTGTGAAAATACCACACGCGAAAATTCAACTGCTCAGGGAATGTGCAAAAGATGCCAAGCTTGGCGCCAGGGCTAGGTGAAACTCCGACACGGTGAACACCTGTCTCGATGAAAGGCCAACGAATCTAAGATAGGGCGGGAAATGACCACATTGGTGCCACGGCTAAGTGAATATCTCACACGGACGGGCCGCCAGCCTTCGGGAAAAGACAACAATTCTAGACGCGGGTGGAAAATGTCTTGATAGGCGTCGGGCCTTGGTGACAATTCCACACGGGCACGCCGCCAGAAATGGGGAAAAATCAACAACTCTGCTCGCCAGCCTGGAAAACAAATCTAGGAGCGGGTGGGAAATGTCTGGATAGGCGTTGGGGCTTGGTGACTCCACACGGGTACGCCGCCAGCCCTTCTGGGCTGTCTGGCCTCGAGCAGTCGGAGAATCTCAGGGCAGGCTTTTTCGTGCAGCGCCTGGCCGAGCATGGCCTCTCACTGGCCAGGGTCCACATACTCTCTGAAGATTACGCATCGACTGCGCCTGCGCATTGCCTTCTCCAAGGCATTTCCTGGCTACGCGGTGGCAGCCTTCGACATTTTCTGTTGCAGATCCGCCCATGCCTGCCGGGTTGCGATGCCACCAGTGCGGTCTACCGCTGGTTTGTGCGACTGCTTGTGTGACTGCTTGTGCGACTGCTTGTGCCACTGCTTGTGAGACTGCTTGTGCGACTGATTACTCGACTGCGCACGCTTGCTTGAGTTGCCTGGCTCCGCGGGCTTTGGCGCGGCCTTCGGTGGAGACGTGGCGTGTGGGTGATGCGACTGTTTACGATGGCGCCCAGCCGCGTACTCTGTTCGTTCGCCTGAGGTTTTTGGAGACGTCGGCCGCTCGTGACTCTTCACGCGACGCCTCTGCGCGTGTAACCATCTCGCGCTGCTGGGCCGCACGCGAGATTGGTTTCTCCCTCGCTGTCGCACGTGCAAAATCGAGGGGGCGCTGCGTCGCCATGTGCGCCCGCAGACCAGCAGCGTGGTAAGACTTGCCGCATACAGCGCAGTTTTTCTTCCCGAATGTGCGCTTGCGTCGATTCGGATTCTTCTTGCAAGCATGACGATCGTGTTCTGCAACTCCACGGACTGTTAGTATCTTGCCGCAGTAAAGGCACGGTGTGTCCTTAGGCCTGGTCCGCATGGCTGTTTCATTGAGCAGCGAGACAACGATAGGGGAATGAGCCAGATCACTTCCGAAGCGAGAAGCGCGCGTTGCACGACCCCCGCAACACCTGAACACTTCGAAACAAAAAGAACTGGCTGCGCCGCCGCGGTGGGAATTCCCCAGAACGATGACCTTCACGTCCGGGTCTTCATCTACGCCTTCATTGCAGCGCGGAGTCGTGTCTCCTGCTCGAGCAGCTTCTCGAGACGCGCGGGTACCTTGAAGCACGGCGTCATCGGCGACACTGCTGGAGGCCGCGCAGGGCGCCCGACTTTCGATTCGACTCTGCACTTGGTGGCGGAGCTGCATTGGCCTGTCCACGCGGTGCTGAGCGGCGGCGACCCGCACTGCTTCGCCCCCCTCCAGGACCAGCCAGCCTTTCAGACCTGCCGTGGGGATGTGCAGCTTCGCCAGCACCGCGCGCGCCGATCTTCTGCGCGACGTGACCGCACTGGTGCGGTCGCGCGCGGCAAGCCGTGCGACCTCGGCAAGGGCTGCGGACGCGCGCTCGGGTGAGTCGACAAACACCGCGCTCGCAGCAAAGTTCTCAGCGCAGTAGCGCCGCAGCTTCGTCACATGCTCACCTGCTATATTGGGCAGAACTGAGCGAAACAACTTGGAAGTGACTGCTCTCTCGGCAGCAGCCATGGACGACCATTGCGACACCTTTACTGTGGCGGGGATGCGCTGCGCGTGGAGGCGCTTCGCGTCCGTGTTCGCCCAGTGCCAGCGCTCCCTGCCAGCTTCTTCTGCAGCTTGCGCGCCAACGCAGCACTTCCTGCGCCCCACCCCCTCTGTCTCGCCTGGCTCAGAGTCGCCAGCTGGCAACCCTCGCCTTCGGGCGGCGGCCCGTCCTTGTGCCAGAGCTTCTGCGCGATGAGAGGCGCGCATGGCGCGGTGAGTTTGCGAACGAATTCCGCTCCATCGCTGATGTGCCGGTGTAGGGCGCCGCCAAAGCCTGCCCTGAGACAACGGCTCCTGGTGCCCACTTCGAGCGTTCCCCCTTTGACGCGCAGGGATGGGTCGAGTTTGTTCTGTCCACAATATACTCTTGCTTTGCGCGGTGGGGCTTTCCCGTGTTGCGTGCTATTCCCACGAGGGCACACGACGGTGTCGGCATTGGTGTTGTGGCGTTGCTCGAGGCTCACGGGCTCGCCGTCGGGGCTTCGGCGGTTCCGATGCAGTGGTCAGCTTGCGCCGAAGCTCGTCTCTGCGCGTCGCGCTGCTGCGCTCTTCCGCATGGCTTGCTGAGCGACTGGCCTTATGCGCGTTGGGGCTGGTTGCAGTGTGGGCAGTCACCAGTGGCACATGCACCCGCGGAGATGACGGGCTGCACAGCCGCCCGGTGCTCTGGCCCCCTCGTTGCGTCTGAGCCGTGCGAGCATCAAGAGCGCGCGCAGTAGGTGTATTTGTACTTCCTCTGGTCGGCGTCGCCGCAATAGGCAGCTCCGTTGCAGAGCGTACAGCGCTCGCGGCGTGTTGCGCTGGGTGCTGAACGAGCACGTCAGAGCATTTGACGCTCATATCCGTTCATTATCAGACATGGGCTGCACTTCGCGAAGCGCTGCGCTAGTGGACGGGCTGTGCAAGCGGGGCAGATTCGCGCTGATCCCACAACATCAGTTGCCGATACATCTTTCTGCTCCGCCTGTCAGGCGGCAGAACTTGGAGGACAACACCCGCTTCGCCACGGGGCCACAGGGGAGCTGTCGCTCGCTTCTCGATCTGCGGCGGGTCTACGCGGGATGCGCACGGCGTCGTGGTTGCGCCGCACGCAGCACTCGCCGCGGCCTGGCATTCCTCCTCGCTGCACAGCTCGAGCCAACCCTTGCCTAGATCACTGTCTTGGCGTCTTTCCTGTGCAGGTGCGGCGCGACTCTGCCATCGCTACGCAGTGCGCCTGGCAGCTGCTACTGGCCCACTGGATCAGCCGTGACTCTAAGTCTGGCGCAGCCGCGCCGATTCTTGCAACGAAACGTTGGGAAGTGGGTCCCGTCATCCGTCGACCGTTTAACATGAGCGTTGAACACATCAGCCGCTACCGCGCGGCCGCCTCCCCGGACGTCTTCATCTGATGTCGTTGAGTCTCGCGACATCGGCGGCGGCTTGCGCAGAACTCAACGGCACGATGTGGTCTATTTCCCAGAGTGACGAATCTGTGAAGGGCAGCCCGCAGATCGCACATTTGAAACCGTAGCGCGCCGCCACGCGTTTCTGCATGAGCGGCGTGACCCTCTCGCGAATGCTGGGTGTCCTCAAGGGAAGCGTGGGTCTCGGCGCCGCCCGGAGGCTGCGAAGCTGCGAACTTGCTCAAACGTCCCGTCAAGCCTCGCACGGCCGAAAGTCATGGCGGCACTGACCGTGTCGACCGTGAGCGGGAGATGTGTCCTCAGCGTAGACGATGGTGGCACCTTCGACACTGTTGCAGACCTGAAGCTGGCTATCCAAGACCGACTTGGCGTGGGCAGATTCCAACAGCGCCTCACGATAGGGGAATGTGTGCTGGATGACGGCTTGCCCCTTGGAGTCTCGGGCAGCAGCCGTTGCGCCTTGGCCTTGTGGTCCTCCCTTACCAGGAGGATGACGCAACGGTCGAGGCCCTCGTGGACGCCATCTGGATCGACAATTCAGGCGGTCTGGAGAGTGCTCCGTTCACCGGCAAGCCCCAACGGGCCGCCGGGAAGCCCTGCCGATCAACGGTCGCCGCTGCACGAAGCCACAGACTTCGGCTGCGCCCACATGGTGCGGCTTTTCCTTGGTGCCCTGGCAGATCCGAGCGTAGCCGACAATCGCCATGGTCTGTCACATACGGCGCTCCACGCGGCCGCGGCGCAGGGGTGCGAAGATGTGGTGCAGGCTCTGCGCGTCGGTCAAGCATGCGTGGACAGGTGGTGCAACAGCTGCGCGCGGCTGCGGGGTGAACCCTCATCACGCCCCGCGAGGCTCCGACTATCTGTGCGAGCGATTTCGCCTCTCGCGGCGCAGCACTTCCACCAGCAGGCGACGCGGTTGACGCTGGTGCGCGCCCTGCAGAGTGCGTTGCCTCGCCGCATGAAGACGACAGCGATGCCCGCGTAGTCGCGCTCAGCGGTTGAACATGCCCCCGCTCACGGCTTCTTGAAGACCAACCCTTTGATATCCATCTTCAGTTTCGCGTTGTCGTCGAGGTGCAGAGCGGTTTCTCGACCATACAACAGGAAGACTTGTAACGCGCCGCTCACTGCGCACGGCTGACTCTCCTTGAATTCGTCGAAGAGTTGTTCGAACGACAGGTGCTTGCGCCGTCGCAAGAACATCCGAAAGCCTTCTGTGAGGGCTTCCATTATTGCTTTGTGATACTCTGTCCATCGCTCTGACATGACGAGAACTATGTCGACTGCGCCTGGGAATTGCTCAAGAAACCCCGATACTTCGCACGGCATTTAACAAAAACCAACAGGAATCGGCATCGCACCGTGCCGCGGGCTGAATTCGTCCGCATGCGCAACGCACCTGCGGCTGTAGGCGCACCCCGCACGCAGAGATGCACCTGACGGACCGGACCCATCGAGCCGCTAGGCAACGGGCTTGTGCCAGAGAAACAACTGCGCCCGCGCTTACGCTGCATGAAGAGTGCTAACGACATCGAAGGACGCAGCAGTGAGCGAATGGCGCAGAGATAAATGAATGCACGCATAAGCGTTTTGTACACACAAGATACCGTAGCCACCTCTGCGTGCGCCGCGTAGCCACTCACAATTCAAGACCACCCACCGCCGCTAATCCAGACGCACTCCGCTGACAACGCGCAGCAGCTAAGGTGAGCTGGGAGTAGAGCGTTTAACTGACGTGCTCGGTCGACATGCAGAAATGTCTCGTGCGCGCGACAACCCAGGAAATGCACTGCACAGGCGCAGTCGATGTGTAATCTTCAGAAAGCATATGCGCTCTGCGCCGCGCGAAGCGCTGGAACCTGGCCAGGGAGTGTCTTGCTGGGCCAAGCACTGCGCAGACCAAGCGCCTGACCGACACACAGTCGGCGCTGTGGAGATTTCTCCAGCGCAGGACTCAGGGCGTCGTTGCCCCCCACTGGTCTTGAGTGCAAATTTCTCCGAGGTGCCAAAATACTACACGCTGTCTGTGAAAATACCACACGCGAAAATTCAACCGCTCAGGGAATGTGCAAAAGATGCCAAGCTTGGCGCCAGGGCTTGGTGAAACTCCGACACGGTGACCACCTGTCTCGATGAAAAGGCCAACGAATCTAAGATAGGGCGGAAAATGACCACATTGGTGCCACGGCTAGGTGAATATCTCACACGGACGGGCCGCCAGCCTTCGGGAAAAGACAACAATTCTAGACGCGGGTGGAAAATGTCTTGATAGGCGTCGGGCCTTGGTGACAATTCCACACGGGCACGCCGCCAGAAATGGGGAAAAATCAACAACTCTGCTCGCCAGCCTGGAAAACAAATCTAGGAGCGGGTGGGAAATGTCTGGATAGGCGTTGGGGCTTGGTGACTCCACACGGGTACGCCGCCAGCCCTTCTGGGCTGTCTGGCCTCGAGCAGTCGGAGAATCTCAGGGCAGGCTTTTTCGTGCAGCGCCTGGCCGAGCATGGCCTCTCACTGGCCAGGGTCCACATACTCTCTGAAGATTACGCGTCGACTGCGCCTGCGCATTGCCTTCTCCAAGGCATTTCCTGGCTACGCGGTGGCAGCCTTCGACATTTTCTGTTGCAGATCCGCCCATGCCTGCCGGGTTGCGATGCCACCAGTGCGGTCTACCGTTGGTTTGTGCGACTGCTTGTGTGACTGCTTGTGCGACTGCTTGTGCCACTGCTTGTGCGACTGCTTGTGCGACTGATTACTCGACTGCGCACGCTTGCTTGAGTTGCCTGGCTCCGCGGGCTTTGGCGCGGCCTTCGGTGGAGACGTGGCGCGTGGGTGATGCGACTGTTTACGATGGCGCCCAGCCGCGTACTCTGTTCGTTCGCCTGAAGTTTTTGGAGACGTCGGCCGCTCGTGACTCTTCACGTGACGGCTCGGCGCGTGTAACCATCTCGCGCCGCTGGGCCGCACGCGAGATTGGTTTCTCCCTCGCTGTCGCACGTCCAAAATCGAGGGGGTGCTGCGTCGCCATATGCGCCCGCAGACCAGCAGCGTGGTAAGACTTGCCGCATACAGCGCAGTTTTTCTTCCCGAATGCGCGCTTGCGTCGATTCGGATTCTTCTTGCAAGCATGACGATCGTCTTCTGCAACTCCACGGGCTGTTAGTATCTTGCCGCAGTAAAGGCACGGTGTGTCCTTAGGGCTGGTCCGCATGGCTGTTTCATTGAGCAGCGAGACAACGATTGGGGAATGAGCCAGATCACTTCCGAAGCGAGAAGCGCGCGTTGCACGACCCCCGCAACACCTGAACACTTCGAAGCAAAAGGAACTGGCTGCGCCGCCGCGGTGGGAATTCCCCAGAACGATGACCTTCACGTCCGGGTCTTCATCTACGCCTTCATTGCAGCGCGGAGTCGTGTCTCCTGCTCGAGCAGCTTCTCGAGACGCGCGGGTACCTTGAAGCACGGCGTCATCGGCGACACTGCTGGAGGCCGCGCAGGGCGCCCGACTTTCGATTCGACTCTGCACTTGGTGGCGGAGCTGCATTGGCCTGTCCACGCGGTGCTGAGCGGCGGCGACCCGCACTGCTTCGCCCCCCTCCAGGACCAGCCAGCCTTTCAGACCTGCCGTGGGGATGTGCAGTTTCGCCAACACCGCGCGCGCCGATCTTCTGTGCGACGTGACCGCCCTGGTGCGGTCGCGCGTGGCAAGCCGCGTGACCTCGGCAAGGGCTGCGGACGCGCGCTCGGGCGAGTCGACAAACACCGCGCTCGCAGCAAAGTTCTCAGCGCAGTAGCGCCGCAGCTTCGCCACATGCTCACCTGCTATATTGGGCAGAATTGCGCGAAACAACTTGGAAGTGACTGCTCTCTCGGCGGCAGCCATGGACGACCATTGCGACACCTTTACTGTGGCGGGGATGCGCTGCGCGTGGAGGCGCTTCGCGTCCGTGTTCGCCCAGTGCCAGCGCTCCCTGCCAGCTTCTTCTGCAGCTTGCGCGCCAACGCAGCACTTCCTGCGCCCCACCCCCTCTGTCTCGCCTGGCTCAGAGTCGCCAGCTGGCAACCCTCGCCTTCGGGCGGCGGCCCGTCCTTGTGCCAGAGCTTCTGCGCGATGAGAGGCGCGCATGGCGCGGTGAGTTTGCGAACGAATTCCGCTCCATCGCCGATGTGCCGGTGTAGGGCGCCGCCAAAGCCTGCCCTGAGACAACGGCTCCTGGTGCCCACTTCGAGCGTTCCCCCTTTGACGCGCAGGGATGGGTCGAGTTTGTTCTGTCCACAGTATACTCTTGCTTTGCGCGGTGGGGCTTTCCCGCGTTGCGTGCTATTCCCACGAGGGCACACGACGGTGTCGGCATTGGTGTTGTGGCGTTGCTCGAGGCTCACGGGCTCGCCGTCGGGGCTTCGGCGGTTCCGATGCAGTGGTCAGCTTGCGCCGAAGCTCGTCTCTGCGCGTCGCGCTGCTGCGCTCTTCCGCATGGCTTGCTGAGCGACTGGCCTTATGCGCGTTGGGGCTGGTTGCAGTGTGGGCAGTCGCCAGTGGCACATGCACCCGCGGAGATGACGGGCTGCACAGCCGCCCGGTGCTCTGGCCCCCTCGTTGCGTCTGAGCCGTGCGAGCATCAAGAGCGCGCGCAGTAGGTGCATTTGTACTTCCTCTGGTCGGCGTCGCCGCAATAGGCAGCTCCGTTGCAGAGCGCACAGCGCTCGCGGCGTGTTGCGCTGGGTGCTGAACGAGCACGTCAGAGCACTTGACGCTCATATCCGTTCATTATCAGACATGGGCTGCACTTCGCGAAGCGCTGCGCTAGTGGACGGGCTGTGCAAGCGGGGCAGATTCGCGCTGATCCCGCAACATCAGTTGCCGATACATCTTTCTGCTCCGCCTGTCAGGCGGCAGAGCTTGGAGGACAACACCCGCTTCGCCACGGGGCCACAGGGGAGCTGTCGCTCGCTTCTCGATCTGCGGCGGGTCTACGCGGGATGCGCACGGCGTCGTGGTTGCGCCGCACGCAGCACTCGCCGCGGCCTGGCATTCCTCCTCGCTGCACAGCTCGAGCCAACCCTTGCCTAGATCACTGTCTTGGCGTCTTTCCTGTGCAGGTGCAGCGCGACTCTGCCATCGCTACGCAGTGCGCCTGGCAGCTGCTACTGGCCCACTGGATCAGCCGCGACTCTAAGTCTGGCGCAGCCGCGCCGATTCTTGCAACGAAGCGTTGGGGAGTGGGTCCCGTCATCCGTCGACCGTTTAACATGAGCGTTGAACACATCAACCGCTACCGCGCGGTCGCCTCCCCGGACGTCTTCATCTGATGTCGTTGAGTCTCGCGACATCGGCGGCGGCTTGCGCAGAACTCAACGGCACGATGCGGTCTATTTCCCAGAGTGGCGAATCTGTGAAGGGCAGCCCGCAGATCGCACATTTGAAACCGTAGCGCGCCGCCACGCGTTTCTGCATGAGCGGCGTGACACTCTCGCGAATGCTGGGTGTCCTCAAGGGAAGCGCGGGTCTCGGCGCCGCCCGGAGGCTGCGAAGCTGCGGCGCGGACGGAGAGACGCTGCCTCTAAACGAGCCCTCGGCGCGCCCAGCGATGCCAGGCTCGTCTTCCCCGCGCTTCGTGCGCTCGCGGCGAGGCGTCGCCGACTGCTCAACACCCGCACGGCTCAGCACGCCAACGGAAGAGTCGAAGGCTTGCAGCGCCGACTTGTGCAGACCCGAGTCAGGTGCTACGAAGGAGCAACAGAAGGCGATGGCAAGGAGCATCACCAGCCACCGCAGCATGTACTTCTTCTTCTTCGGGCGACGTGGGCGACTCCTTCTCTCGTGGCTCGGCATAGGACTCCGCTCGGCTGCGAGCCGCTCCTCGCCATGGAGCCACGCGTTCAGCCCTACCTTGACGACGTCAGGGCAGGTGACCTCTTCTCCACTGTGTTCAGTGCGCGTGTCTCGCCTGCCCATATCATCATAACTCGTCCACGCGATTGCACTCCCAGCGCGCGGGTACACGCGCAGGCCCTTCCCATCGCTTCCGCGCAACCTGTGGAAGCAAGCGGCGCAATCGTGACGAGTCTTCTTTCGATGCACTGAACGACTGGATCGTCCTCCGGGAGGTCCGCGGTCCGCGACGCGCGCAGCGAGCGGACTTCGCCGCGCCCCTCAATTTCGGAGGCCTCGAAGCCCGCGCCGTGTGCAGTCTTCACAAGGTACGCGCATTCGGCAGGGGTCAGCAGGCCATCAATATGCGTTACGATTGGTTGCTTTGATGTAAGCTGCCTGAGAACAGGGTACACGGGCTGGTCGCCCAGCACACATGATTGCATGTCTCCTGCAGCGCGCACTACACCTATTTGCATATCCGCAGCCATTTCGACCTCATATTACGTAAGCGATTCACGCGTGGTAGCCAGCAGCAATGGCAACCGAGCCTTTGCGCGCGGGCACCTCGTGGATATACTCGCAGAGTGGTTGCCAGCGGTTGAACTCGCGCGCATCTGTTCAGTGAGCACTCGTTTCTACAGGCACGCCGCAACGCTGGCTTTTGCGTCTGTTCGAGCGCAGCACGGCCTCATGATTCCAGACGCCTCGCTGGCAGAGAAGGCGCTCCGCCTACTTAGACTCGGCACAAGAAGCGCAGAGCTTCGACATGCGCAAGCAAGGAACCAGAAGCATGCTGCGCGGCAGCCCGCTGTGCACGACCTATGTAGGATCCTGCAGGGAAAAGATCACGTTGGCCCAGATCCCTCCAGCCTCTGGCGACGCGTGGTCGATCGACTGCTCTCCTCGGCGCGGCGCCTACCTTATGACTCTCGAGGGGTGGGGCAACCCGGCGCGCGGCATCTTGGACCTCTTCCTGGACGGACGGCGCATCGGCTCCGTCGACTGGTTCGACGACTACACGCGTGAACGCAGTCGCTCCATCGACATAGACGTGCGGTGGACGGGCGTGCACCAACTGGCGGGGGGGGTGCTGCGGATCGAACGCCGACGAAGTTAGGCCGACGCGACACTGGATGTGTTTGAGCGGCTTGCACCTTCGTAGGATTGCGGGCACATAGCGACGATACTCTTGGGTTTGACGCGCCAGTAAGAAGCAACCCGGGGCGCGCACATAAGAGAGCACATGTACATCGCATCAACATCGCAGCTACATCGCAACCTACATCGCAAACACCTCATAAACCGAAAGCAACTGGGCAAACCAAGCCCACCCGACATCTCTCTTGCCATGGCCGAGACTGCGTAACAGATGCGCACTGGGACCATACACCTATGTGCGCGACGGCGCGGATGGCAAATTTCCAGAAACGCTCGGATTCATGGTTCTGTGTGCGTGCGGAATTAAACTCTACTACGGCCTCTCAGATGGGCGCCGGTCCCTCGCGAACCAGTGCACCGCTCCGGGTGCGAGGATCTGTAAGCTGTCACAAGACGTCGCGGGTGGCGCGGCTCGCTTTGCTGCCTTCCCGCACGCTGGCAAATCATACGCGTGCGCTTGTTTCTGGCGCACGGTGATGGCGCCTCGCTTCCTCTTTGGCTCTCAGCACTGCAGAGAGGGGGCCCGCGCGCTCAGCGGCGCAGGCATGGGCTTATCCGAGAATCGGGAACTCATAGCCACGCACAACGCCCCATGTGTTTCCTCGTGGAGGGGGCACATGCCACCCGTGGATTCGTCGTATTCCCAGCAATCCTCACATCGACGGGTTTCCGGTCGGAGCCGCTCTCGCGCTTGCCTCTCCACTTCGTGGCGCCTGTTGCCCTCGGCCTCTTCTGCCTGTTGGCGTGCTTGGCTGTCGCGACGCGCCTTTGCCGCCAAATCCAAACCTCTCTGCCAGGCGTAGATGGCTTCCTCAGCCCGCTCTGAGGACAGCTCCTCTTCGATCTTCACCTCCTCCGCGACCGATAGCGCAAGGTGTTTGGCGCACGCATGGTCCCAGGCGTACGCGGTCTTGCGCCTGCAGAAGAAATCGCGCGCGAGAGACTTCTCTCTCTCTCTCTCTCTCTGGCAGCGCGGGCACTTCTCCCGCTGCCTCGCCAACTTATCCGCGACCGCGCTGCTGGCCGCCGCTCGCTTCTTGGCCTGGAGCGCATGCTGGAAGTCAGCGTTCACCAAGAAGAACCACTTCATGCGCGACTTCAGTTCGCGTGGCAGTCCATCTCCAGGGAGTTGGGGCCAAGCGTGCCGCGCTGCCAGACGCTCGTAAGCTTTCGTGATTTCTCGCACACGCTCCGGTGCCAGGCGCTCCCGTTCTGTTCGGATCGCTTCTTCGCAAAGCTCGGCGTGGCCTGGCTCTGCAGGCGCCTGGAAAGCTTTTCCCTCCTCTGGTGGAGCGCGGCTCTGGCGAGCAAGTGGGTGCACAGGTGCAGACATCGTTGCCTGTGCGACCTGCGCGTGGTCCTCTGCTTCCATGGGCACCAGCGTCAATTCCTCCTCGATGCTGTTCCTCGCAGTGGCTGACACTGGGGCATTTGCGTCGCCTACGCTTGCAGCGGGGGGGCGCTGCTCAACCATCTCCGCTGCCTCTATGCGGCCCAGCTCCGCAGCTGGACGAGGCACTGCGTCTGGAATGTCTCGTGCAAGAAGGCTCCACGCCCGGACCTCCCGAATCCAATAGCTTTTCTGCACTGGCCTCATTCCTCTCCTGCGGCGCAGCATGTGAGTTGACCTGTGGCAGTTCTGCAATCACTTTTGTCGTTTTTGCCTTTTTCGCTGCCCGTGCTGCATCTTCGTTATCTACACGCTTATCTATATGGGCTGGTGTGGACAAGGCCTGTCTTCTGCAGCAGCACCACCGTGCTTGGCCTCGTGACTGGTGGTTGGATGGGGCGTTTACTGGATGGGCGGCTTGCCACTGGTTCTGTCACCGAAGACATGGTAGGGCTCGTCGTGAAGGCTGCTGAGGGAGCAGATGAATCGGCGTTGCGCACCTCCGCGGCAGGGAGGGCCTTCTTCAGTGCTTCTTGAGCTGCGGCCTCTGCATGGTCAGTCATATGTTGCCTCTCTGTCTCCGCAATGTCTTTGATAAGCTGCACGGCCACACTCCCGGCCTGCTCGACGGACTTCCGGCCCTTCGCGGCATTCGCCCTGATCTGTTTCTTGCACTAGATCTTCTCCTGCTCCGTAACATCCTTGATCAGCGTAACTCCAGCGTCTGTAACAGATTTGATTTGCACGTTGCCTTGTTCAGCCTCTTGATGGATTTGCCGCTTGGCCTTCTGAACTTCTGCGCGGACCTCTGCTAGAGCCAGGATACGGCGGTTTGTTTCCGTTTTGGGCTCGTACGGCACTTCCTTGCCGGATTCCAGAATTCCCCTGTATGTTTTGCGACGACGCTCTTCGGGTGCAGAGGGCATGGCTTCACACGACGAAACAAGTGGGAGGCGATAGGACACAAATTTGAACACTTTTCCACTGGCAGTGATGCCCTTGCTTGCACGTGGCCGCAGCGCTGCAGCGCTAAGCGTAGCAACACAGCAGAGGGCAAGGCAGGTAAGAACCCTATGGTGCCACGGCCTTAGAACTCATGGTACCGCCGAACACAGCATCACAGCACCGTCACCATAGACTACAGCAGTACCACAATACCATCGCCACGGTACCGCCACTACCTGCACAGGACCACCTCCACCGGCACAGTCTTCCTCACCCAGGGTACCCACACCCACGGTACCGCTGAAATACCACTCCCACGGTACCGCCACTATTTGCACAACACCGCCTCCCACGGTGCAGCCTTCCTCACCCAGGGTACCCATCCCCACGGTACCGCCGAAATACCACTCCCACGGTACCGCCACTATTTGCACAACACCGCCTCCCAAGGTACCGCCACTATTTGCACAACACCGCTTCCCACGGTACAGCCTTCCTCACCCAGGGTACCCATCCCCACGGAACCGCCAAAATACCACTCCCACGGTACCGCCATTATTTGCACAACACCGCCCACCACGGTACAGCCTTCCTCACCCAGGGGACCCATCCCTACGGTACCGCCGAAATACCACTCCCACGGTACCGCCACAACACAGCCTCCCGCGGTACAGCCTTCCTCATCCAGGGTACCCATCCCCACGGTACAGCCAAAAAACCACTCCCACGGTACCGCCACCATTTTGCACAACACCGCCTCCGACGGTACCGCCACTGTTTGCACAACACCGCCTCCCACGGTACAGCCTTCCTCACCCAGGGTACATATCCCCACGGTACCGCCAAAATACCACTCCCACGGTACCGCCACTATTTGCACAACACCGCCCCCCACGGCACAGCCTTCCTCACCCAGGCTACCCATCCCCACGGTACCGCCGAAATACCACTTCCACGGTACCGCCACTATTTGCACAACACCGCCCCCCATGATACAGCCTTCCTCACCCAGGGTACACATCCCCACGGAACCGCCAAAATACCACTCCCACGGTACCGCCACTATTTGCACAACTTCGCCCCCCACGGTACAGCCTTCCTCACCCAGGGTACCCATCCCCACGGTACCGCCAAAATACCACTCCCACGGTACCGCCACCATTTGCACAACACCGCCCCCCACGGTACCGCCACTGTTTGCACAACACCGCCTCCCACGGTACAGCCTTCCTCACCCAGGGTACCCATCCCCACGGTGCCGCCGAAATACCACTCCCACGGTACCGCCACTATTTGCACAACACCGCCCACCACGGTACAGCCCTCCTCACCCAGGGTACCCATCCCTACGGTACCGCCGAAATACCACTCCCACGGTACCGCCACTATTTGCACAACACCGCCCCCCACGGTACAGCCTTCCTCACCCAGGGTGCCCATCCCCACGATACCGCCAAAATACCACTCCCACGGTACCGACACTATTTGCACAACACAGCCTCCCACGATACAGCCTTCCTCACCCAGGCTACCCATCCCCACGGTACCGCCGAAATACCACTCCCACGGTACCGCCACTATTTGCACAACACCGCCCCCCCACGGTACCGCCACTGTTTGCACAACACCGCCTCCCACGGTACAGCCTTCCTCATCCAGGGTACCCATCCCCACGGTACCACCAAAATACCACTCCCACGGTACCGCCACTATTTGCACAACACCGCCCACCACGGTACAGCCTTCCTCACCCAGGGTACATATCCCCACGGTACCGCCGAAATACCACTCCCACGGTACCGCCACTATTTGCACAACACCGCCCCCCACGGCACAGCCTTCCTCACCCAGGCTACCCAACCCCACGGTACCGCCGAAATACCACTTCCACGGTACCGCCACTATTTGCACAACACCGCCCCCCATGATACAGCCTTCCTCACCCAGGGTACACATCCCCACGGAACCGCCAAAATACCACTCCCACGGTACCGCCACAATTTGCACAACACCGCCCCCCACGGTACCGCAACTGTTTGCACAACACCGCCTCCCACGGTACAGCCTTCCTCACCCAGGGTACCCATCCCCACGGTACCGCCGAAATACAACTCCCACGGTACCGCCACTATTTGCACAACACCGCCCACCACGGTACAACCTTCCTCACCCAGGGTACCCATCCCTACGGTACCGCCAAAATACCACTCCCACGGTACCGCCACTATTTGCACAACACCGCCTCCCACGGTACAGCCGTCCTCACCCAGGGTGCCCATCCCCACGGTACCGCCAAAATACCACTCCCACGGTACCGCCACTATTTGCACAACACAGCCTCCCACGATACAGCCTTCCTCACCCAGGCTACCCATCCCCACGGTACCGCCGAAATACCACTCCCACGGTACCGCCACTATTTGCACAACACCGCCCCCCCACGGTACCGCCACTGTTTGCACAACACCGCCTCCCACGGTACAACCTTCCTCATCCAGGGTACCCATCCCCACGGTACCGCCAAAATACCACTCCCACGGTACCGCCACTATTTGCACAAACACCGCCCCCCACGGTACAGCCTTCCTCACCCAGGGTACCCATCCCCACGGTACCGCCGAAATACCACTCCCACGGTACCGCCACTATTTGCATAACACCGCCCCCCACTGTACAGCCTTCATCACCCAGGGTTCCCCACGGTACATCCGAAACACCACTCCCACGGTACCGCCACTATTTTGCACAACACCGCATCCCACGGTACCGCCACTGTTTGCACAACACCGCCTCCCACGGTACAACCTTCCTCACCCAGGGTACCCATCCCCACGGCACCGCCGAAATACCACTCCCACGGTACCGCCACGATTTGCACAACACCGCCCCCCACGGTACAGCCTTCCTCACCCAAGCTACCCATCCCCACGGTACCGCCGAAATACCACTTCCACGCTACCGCCACTATTTGCACAACACAGCCTCCCACGGTACAGCCTTTCTCACCCAGGGTACCCACCCCCACGGTAACGCCGAAATACCACTCCCACGGTACCGCGCAGGAAACACCCCCGAACCTCAGGCACTTGCATCATCAATGGGTGGTTGGGGCAATGGTGTCTATGGGTCTGGCCAGCTCGTGGGGCATGGCCTGACGCATCTCGGCCAGGAGAGACCTTCGAACATACAACTCGCAGTACCGTTGGTGAGAGGTGCCGTGGGAGGTGGCGTTGGTATAGTGCAGGCGGTGTGGGTATAGGCAGCTGCTTGCTACGTCGTTCTCTTTGACGGCTGCGCGGTTCATCCTTCCAGGCCAAGCAACCCTCAGACCAAGGGGTTCACGCCAGCTGTTTTTTTGCTGGGCAACTGCACACCCGATGCGCGCTTGCTGTGTGTGTCTTTTATTCCATACACTCACACTGCTTCACCTAGGCACTTGCACAGCAGCTGTCTGTCCGCAGCTACTCGCTTGCATAGAACAAGGGCGCAATCACGTCCATCATGGCCTGCATGCACACCTGCATGCATAATATGCTCAACACGTTCAAAGAGTTGCTTTCTACAGGGCCCTTGTTGCCAGCGCCATCTTCGCGTCGCGAATCTATGTAGAATTGTCGTTGGTTGCCCGAGCTTTGGCAATGAAGGGATATGCCACCGCTGGAACTGGGCAACTGATTAAACAAGAAACTGTTCGTTTGCGTGCTTGCTTGCTTGCTTGCTTGAACATTGAAGTATTTACAAGAAGTGTTGAACACGTATACTGTATACTGTTGTGCGATCGTTGGTTTGCATCTGTTTTTGGCTTCGAAACACGTAACGGTTGGAAAATATGGTGTTGCACTTGTGCGATTGGCTTTGATGCCTCAGCCACGCGACTTCAACATCATAATTGGAGTTGGCGTGGTTGTATGCTGAGCTTTGGCCCAGACTGCATATGTCGTTTGTTTGTTTTGTTGCGTTGGCGAAAGGGCGGCTAAGTGGTGATGGAGAAAATCCTGCAGCACCATCTCACAGTGAGCAAGTCCCTATGAGCGACCCCATTCATTTGGTATGCAGGGCTACAAAGGGGCGCGGTTTGCAACACAATACACTTATCCAACAAAAATTGAATAACCAATGAAAATCATGTTTAAAAGCAATTTTGAAAATTATGAAAATACAATGATTTAATTAAACATATGAAAAACTATCAACCAGCAATGAAAATCGATTGGAAAACACAACAATTTGAAAATTATGGAAGGTTCTAAAGTTGTTGATTTATCAATAAAACTGAATGACAAATATGAAAAAGCAGTTTTAAAAAGATCAGGCGACCGCCTTTTTGTTACTAAATAATGGCGTTGCTCATATGGTGTGAAGCCATTACGGACCTGCTAGAAGTAACCATCACTTGGAAGCTGCGTTAAAGGCGCTTGGAAGCCTTTTTCAAGCCCCCTGCAAATCCAGGGCTTCAACACAGCCTCAAGTTTATGTATAGGTGCTCAATAAGAGGTCCTTAATGGTTTCTCCCCACAATAAGCCCTTCCTTGGTAGCCAGCTACGTCTCAGACATAACACATAGACTTGGCATTGCCTATTCAATAAATGTAATATGATCTAGTTCAATCGTGCATGAAATAATGTTATTGAACCGCCATGGGCCGATTTCGGATCCATGTTGAAACCCAGGGGCCACCCCGGTGACTCCCGAAAGGTCCAAATGTTACTCCCGCCAGTGTGTTATCATGGATTACATAGCTGCAGCTTAGGACCCCAGGCCCATTGAAAAGCGTCACTCTTTTCATTGGTCATGGACATATCTCCACTTTGTGGTACTCGTTGAAACCCGCCCGGAAATCACCCCGGCGATCTGCAAAAAATCGAGATGTTGCCCCCGATTACGTTTCAACATGGTTCTCACAACTGCAACTGAGGACCCGTACGGTCCCCCCTAAAACGTTGCTGTATTCATTGCTTATAGACATCTCTCAACAGAGTTGCACTAATTGAGACCAGTCCGAGAAAAGACAGACCGTAAACTAAAGAACTGTCTTACGTGTAGCTCCCGGCAACCTATGGTGATCGGCGGTCGCGCGCAGCGTTTGCAATGTATTTTGAAGATTGGGACCCTTTCGGACTTGCTATTTAGTTCGAAATACATGTTCAACACATCACGCGCATTCTTTACAAGGCAGATGCTAGCCAATGTCCACAATTGTCTGGCCTGTATGTGTTCGAACGCTCAAGCAATAGCCTGTAACAGCATCCAAACTGCTTGACCTAGCAACTTATACCGCAAAAAGCTGATGAACACCTGACAAGCTATACGCCGTCATACTCGCCCTGCGCAGCCGCATCTACTTCGTCAGCTTGCCGCACCTCGGCACCAAACCAACGAGCAACCTGTATAGCTTCTCCTGAGAGGACCTGTTCTGGGGGTTAAGAGCGACCGACCTTTCCAAACAGATCCGTGACTTTATATATTCCTCCTTTGTTCCAGCCATTAAACTATCAGCATACAACTCATACAAGCGACTTGTTGTTTCATCCTGCAGCGTTGTGTTGGCGAGATGTGTCTCGCACAAGAGCTTAGCTTGTTTGTACTTTCCATTGATTGTAAGCACATGTATTCGTGCGAGATCGACAGTTGGCGCTGCACCGTCAAAGTTTGAAGCGCTAGCACGAGCCACAGCTAAGCTAAGGCTAAGCTAAAGCTAAGCTAAAGCTAAGCTAAAGCTGAGCTAAAGCTGAGCTAAAGCTGAGCTAAAGCTAAGCTAAAGCTAAGCTACAGCTAAGCTAAAGCTAAGCTAAAGCTAAGCTAAAGTTAAGCTAAAGCTAAGCTAAAGCTAAGCTAAAGCTAAGTTACAGCTAAGCTACAGCTAAGCTAAAGATAAGATTTAGCTAAGCTAAAGCTAAGCTAAAGCTAAGCTAAAGCTAAGCTAAACGCTAAGCAAAAAGCTAAGCGAAACGCTAAGCTAAAGCTAAGCTACAGCTAAGCGAAACGCTAAGCTAAAGCTAAGCTAAAGCTAAAGCTAAAGCTAAAGCTCCCAGGGGACTGGGGGGAACCGCTCCCAGGGGACTGAGGGAACCGCCCGGGGCGCTTTGCACTGCCCGGCCCTTTTAAGCTAAGAGAGTAAGAACCCTTCTAGGCAGAGCCTAGGATATCAAAAATTCCATCATTATCCCAGAGCGACCCTACCTAGGAGTTGGAGCCCCTAGGAGAGCAATATTAGTAGTAACGGTAAACGCAGTCCTCCTCCTTCTCCTCATCAACGCAGTTGTAGCAGTAGCGGTAGTAGTAGTGTTATGCTATGCTATGCTATCCTGCGCTATGCTATGCTATGCTATGCTATGCTTTGCTGGGCTATGCTATGCTAGGCTATGATATGACATTATATGCTGCGCTATGCTATGCTATAATATGCTATGTTATGATATGCTATGTTGCGTTATGATATGATATGATATGATATGCTATGAAATGATGTGGTGTGCTGTGATATACAATGCTATGCTGCGCTGTGCTATGCTAAGAAATGCTATGTTATGATATGCGATGCAATGCTATGATATGCTATGCGATGATATGCAGAGCTATGCTATGCTGTGCTATGCTATGCTATGCTTGGCGATGCTGTGCTATGCTATGCTGTGCTCATGCTGCGCTGCGCTATGCTGCGCTGCGCTAAGCTAAGCTAAGCTACACTAAGCTAAGGTAGGTTAAGCTAAGCTAAGCTAAGCTAAGCTAGGCTAGGCGAAGCTAAGCTAAGCTAAGCTAAACTAAGCTAAGCTAAGCTAAGCCATGCTAAACTAAGCTAAGACAAGGTAAGCTCAGCTAAGCTAAGCTAAGATGAGCTAGGCTACGCTTAGCTAAGCTAGGCTAGGCAAAGCTAAGCTAAGCTAAGCTAAGCTAAGATGAGATAAGCTAAGCTAAGCTAAGCTAAGCCAAGCTAAGCTTAGCTAAGCTAAGCACAGCTGGGTGAACCCAGGGGGGCGGGGACTGGGGGAACCGCGGGGCGGGGACTGGGGGAACCGCCCGGGGCGCTTTACACTGCCCGGCCCCTTTAAGCTAAGAGAGTAAGAACCCTCTAGGCAGAGCCTAGGTAGGGAAAAATCCCAAAAATGTTTCATCAAAATCTCAAAATATTTTATCAATATTGATGGAATTTTGCGGACCCGCGGTCGCACTGAGTCGGCGGTGGACAAAACCTCCCTTTAGTAAGCCTCCCCTTCGCGAAAACGGCCCGGGGCCGACACCGACGGGCCCGGCCTCGCGGAGACGACGGCCGCGACGCCCCCTCGCGCACCGAAGGCGGCCGACTCCTGAATCGACGCGTCAGGGTAGGAATGAAGGGGCCCCAGGACACACTAATAAATACACACAAATGAAAATATTCACCATATTTTCCTATATGTTCTGGGTTTTTGTCTTCTTCCCCACTTCCCATATTTTCCCATATTTTCCTGGAGATCGACGATTAATTGTGTCTGTGAGTTTTTGTTCCCTCCTGAAGGAAGTCTATCAACCTCCGACCGATGCGTTCCGCGCGGGGCATCCGCGCAGAGACGCCCCGTGCCCGCGGGGTCGCACTGCCCAGGGCTGGACCGCGCCTGCCCCGAGCGTTCTTGAAGGGCCCTGGGACACACAAATAAATACACACAAATAAAAGGATCCCCCATATTTTCCCATGTTTTATGGGTTTATGTCTTCCCCCCCACTTCCCATATTTTCTGATATGTTCCTGGAGATCGACGACTAATTGTGTCTGTGAGTTTTTGTTCCCTCCTGCAGGAAGTCCATCAGGCTCCGACTGATGCGTTCCGCGCGGGGCATCCGCGCAGAGACGCCCCGTGCCCGTGGGGTCGCACTGCCCAGGGATGGACCGCGCCCGCCCCGAGCGTCCTCCTCCTCCTCCTCCTCCTCCTCCTCCTCCTCCTCCTCCTCCTCCTCCTCCTCCTCCTCCTCCTCCTCCTCCTCCCTCCTCCTCCCTCCTCCTCCTCCCCCCTCCTCCTCCTCCTCCTCCTCCTCCTCCTCCTCCCTCCTCCTCCTCCTCCTCTCCCCTCCTCCTCCTCCTCCTCCTCCTCCCTCCTCCTCCTCCTCCTCCTCCTCCTCCTCCTCCTCCTCCCCCTCCTCCTCCTCCTCCTCCTCCTCCTCCTTCCCGTTGGCCGCCCGCGGGGCCCCAGCCGCGTGGCCGACTCCGGCGACTCCAGCACCGCCCGGTGGCTTCCTCGCGCGGGGGGCACGCCAGCGGCGCCGGCGGCGCTCCTTACCAGCCTCGAACGTACAGTCGAGGCGTTGACCTAAGGAACCCTAAATAAAGAACGAGGCCCCTATTTTCCATAAGTTGAACTTCGATTTCGTATCGAAAACCTAAGGAAAATCCAAGGCAAGCTGCGAAACAATTGAGGAACGCGGAGCCCCTCCCCAACGAAAAGGGTTCCTTCTTCAGGGCCCCGACTGTATCCCTATCCCTAAGATTGACACGCCAAGAAGGCGATGACAATCTCAGGGGTTCGCCCTCAAAAAGTAAGGCAGTCCCTAAGATTGGCATCGTGATGAGGAGGTGCCCAGCATAGGGATAGGGATATGTTCCAGGCTGGTAAAGGCTGGTAAGCTCCACTGCGCATGCGCAGGACGACAACGACGACGAGGACGACGACGACGACGACGAGGACGACGACGACGACGAGGACGACGACGACGACGACGACGACGACGACGACGACGACGACGACGACGACGACGACGGCGGCGGCGGCGGCGGCGACGATGGCGAGGCGAGGCGCCGACCGACGAGTGCCACGGCGACGCCTGCGCGAAGATGCGGCGGGCGGGCCGCGGGCGGGCCAGAGCCCGCCCCGCGCGATCGGCGCCCTCGACGCCGCCGTCGGGCAGTGGCGCGCCCCGATGCTCTCCGAGAACGCCTGCGCGATGCTCGGGGGCGGCCAAGAGGGGAGCGGCCAAGAGGGGGGGGGGGGGGGGGGGCGCAAATCATGGCCCGCAGCACGTGCGCGGCCCATGGGGGGGACCAGGGACGTCATGAAACGGGAAGAGGCGCCATGAGATCTGGGGAAACATCATGGCCCACGCCATGATGTCCCCCCCCCCGAGTCATCACCCCTCTCTTGGCCGCCCCCGAGATGCGGTGCGTCAGAGATGATTTCAGTCGCCGCCGAGGACTGCCAGGGAATTCCGCATGCCTCTGGGGGGGTTGGTCGCATGACTTTCGCGGGAAGGCTGGAGGGCACCAACACTGGCCAAGACGGTCCCGATAGGCTCCCGAGACAGTCCAAGGGGCCCTGTCCTCCTCCTCCTCCTCCTCCTCCTCCTCCTCCTCCTGATCTTCCCCGCCATCCTCCCCCAAGTGTTCCCCAAAGGGCCTCCACAAAGGTTGTGGGAACACATGGTCCGATAGCTTGGCAGAGCTATTGCCACAACGCTCGGCCACATGGGCGATTCCAAAAAGGCAGGGGGCGGCGGTGATTCGCCGTAGGTGTCCTCGATATCGCCGAGTTGTAACATCGCGCTCGCGTTGCGGTTCGCACTACCAGCTAACGATTTACCCTTACGTGCGGACAAACAAATGACAAGAACTTCACACACACACACACAAACACACACACTGCAACATTTACTACCATCGATGGCATGGCTGATCAACAGTGATGCTATTTGCCGTCATCTCGTCGTAACTGTGATTGTCAGCCATAGCTACCAGTGATAGTCCATCCTGCTTTCAGGAACAGGTACAGTCATCGGCCTGACCTAAGGAACGATAAATAAGGAACGAAGCCCCTTTTTATCCAAAGGAATAGCGCATAAGGAACGATAAATGACAAATAACGCATATAAGGAACTGTAAATAACGCATGCAAACCTAAGGAACGACCGAGCCCCTATTGAAAAGTAGGTGTTCCTTGTTCAAGTCGCTCACTGTCCCTTTTGAAAAGTAGCTCCTTGTGCGCGTTCTGACCAGGACTCGCATGCGAAATCAACCCTTTGAGGCCCAAAAGGCGACGAGGGTAGGACACCGATGTCGGTACGCTGTCATCCCATCGGTGCAGGAGTCCGCTCTAAATCGTCCCCCGACCCTCCATCCTGGCAATGTGTTTCGAGCTGCGTCTAGACGTGGCAACGAGAGCCTGCAAGGGCGCCAGAAAAAAACTCAAAGAAGACGGCGCCGTCGCAGTGCCAAACATGCCTGTCTCCCCCGCCTGCTGGTGCGGATCCACCACCGCCGTCCCCAGAACTCAAGCGTCGTCATTGTGTTCGCAGCGCGGTCCCTCAAATCTGCAGCCCTTTCCCCGGGGCCAAGATGTTCATCCTGACCCGCTTTGGACGGCCCTGGGCCCTGGTCGGAGCCCCCCGAAGCCGAAAATGGCAGAAACAGCTCTCCGCCGTCATTTGCTTCGCAACGCCAAGAATAGAAGAAGAACATGATCGACCCACGAACCCGGAAAGGAATATAGAACTGTAAGGCGTGGCAACGTTTCAAAGACACCTGATTGGGCGACGGGCAAATGCAATGCTGAATGTATCGATCGTGATGTACTGTGTCGAGGGCTGTGCTGTGCTGGGCCGTGCTGAACTGCGATGTGCCATGCCGCGATTGTGCTCTATATAGCGTTGTGGATCGAGTCCTCCCTGGCATCCGAGTCCTGACCGAACTGATCTGGATCTTGAGCTCGAGCTGCCTGAGCAGATGGCAGCTGCCCCAGAACTAATCGACAGAGGGGACATGCCAGGAGGACGCGCCGCGGAACGTCTCAAGGGACGCGCCAGGCGACGTGCCAGGGGACGTGCCATGGGGACGCACCGCGGGACGTGCCAAGGGTACGCGCTACGGAACGTGCCAATGAACGTGCCGCGGGACGTGCCAGGGGACGCGCCGCGCGACGTGCCAGAGACTCGCCACGGAACGCGCCAAGGAACGTGCCAAGGTGCAATGTTGAGTGTATCGAGCTCGATGTACCGTGCCGACTGCTGTGCTGTACTGGGCCGTGCTGAACTGCGATGTGCCATGCCGCGAATGTGCTCTATATAGCGTTGTGGATCGAGTCCTCTTTGCATCCGAGTCCTGACCAAAATGATCTGGATCTTGAGCTCGAGCTGCCTGAGCAGATGGCAGCTGCCCAAGAACTATTCGACAGGGGGACATGCCAGGAGGACGCGCCGCGGAACGTCTCAAGGGACGCGCCAGGCGACGTGCCAGGGGACGTGCCATGGGGACGCACCGCGGGACGTGCCAAGCGGACGCGCTACGGAACGTGCCAATGGGCGTGCACCGCGCGACTTGCCAGGGGGACTCGCCACGGGACGCTCCGCGGAACGTGCCAGGCAACATGCCAGGCTGCAATGCTAAGGGTATCGATATTGATGTACCGTGCCGAGGGCTGTGCTGTGCCTGAGCGACCTGGACACGTGAAAACACGCGTTTCGCTCAAGACGTTCTCAGCACATCCTCATTCTAGACATCCGCCTGGGCAACCTGGACGCGTGCAAACAAGCGTCTCGATCGAGACTTCCTCGACACATCCTCATGCTAGACATCCGCCTGGGCGATCTGGACACGTAAAAACAAGCCTCTGGTTCGAGACATCCTCAACAACTCCTCATGCTAGACATATGTAGAAGTCCTCAAGACCTGGGCACGTGAAAACAAGCATTTCACTGGAGAGATCCTCTGAATTCAGGTCCCCAGGAGAGGACAATATATAACACAAAACAAGCGTTTCGCTCGAGAACTCCTCAACAAATTCTGAAAAGTAAGCGTGTCGCTCGAGACATCCTCAAACATAAATTCGTCGGCCCCGCGTGACCTCGTTACTCATCGCCAAAGAAATTCGCCGGCCGTACAGCCGTCAAAACATGGGAAAACAAAGCTAAAAGAGAACCCTGGGCCTACAGTCGGGACGTTGACCTAAGGAACCCTAAGTAAGGAACGAGGCCCCTTTTTCTCATCAGTTACAGTTCGATTTCGATTTCCCATCGAAAACCTAAGGAAAACCTGAGGCAAGCTGTGAAACAATCAAGGAACACGGAGCCCCTCCCCAACGAAAAGGGTTCCTTCTTCAGCGCCCCGACTGTAAGCCCTTCTCCAGGAAAAACACACACATAAACATAAACTTGTCGCGCTCCGCGCAGGCTTCTCGGAGCCGCGCTGCCCCCCTCCCTGGCGCGCGGAGCGCGCGCCAGGGGCGGCGCCGGAGGCGCGCCGCCAGGAGGCTCCCCGCGCGAATGCAAGAAGTCCGCGCGGAGCGCCAAAAGTTGATGTTTTTTCTTTCTTCTCCCAGCTGACAGCCTGTCAAAGGTTCCCAGGCACTGCGATCCGTGCATATGGAGACCTAGGAATGCGATCTCAGCATGTCAAAGGTTCCCTGAGGATGCGATCCGTGCATACGGAAGCCTAGGAATGCGATCCACGCATGGAGGACGCGGATGGAGCGCTCAAAGTTTATGTTTGTGTGTGTTTTGTTCTTCTTCGAGGGAGGTCTGAGTCCTTCCATGCGCATGATGAAAGTGCCGCCATCTATGTCCATCTTGATGCGGTTGCCGGCCACAACGTCCCAGTGGCCCCTGGCGCCCCTGCTGGACTTCACCGAGTGGTCCTCCCAGCCGTCGCGCTCGGGGATTCCGAGGAGGGGATCGCGCGAGTGGAGGCCGTCGAGGAAGAAGGGCCCGAATGTCACTGCACCGACCTTGCAGACGTGCTGCGGCGGATTGTTTGCGTGGACACTTCTGTCAACGCAAATACCCAAAACGGCGAGTGATCAACGAAGCGAACTTCGCGTGGATTGGTTTTGGTCTTCAGTCCTGGCCCCAGAAGAACCCGCACGAAATTCACCTCGGAATCCGGAACGAAACTCTCCAGGATCATCGGGGCCCATCCCATGCTTCTCCGACCGATCTCCGCCCTGCGAGGCGGGCGCCACGAGACATGTTGTCGATCGCCCGCAGCGCTTTTTTGGGCTGATCCTCTGGAGACGCCGGGAGGTCGATCCAGAATACGCAGAAGGCATCTATACACCACCACCGTGCCAGGCTAGGGCCATCTTGGGCCCTAGGATGGTGTGTACGCCATCCGGGCCGAGCCAGGAGGGTCTATACACCATCCTTCGGCCCAGGATGGCCCTGGTCCTGGCACGGTGGTGGTGTATAGATGCCTTCGTCGGACAGAAGTCTCCGGAGACCTGCGCGGCGCCCCCAGCGCTCTTGCCAACCTCCAGCCTCCCAGGCGCGAGGCCTCGCGCCCCCTGCGGGGCAGGCAGTCCGTCCCGAGCCTCTCTGCTGATCGGCTCGGAAGCGGCCCCCGGAGGCCGGATTTTGCAGCGAACGGCAGCGAAGGCCTGCAGGGGGGCGCCACGAGCCCGCCATAAGCGAACCGCCCCTCACCGCCAGCCGAGCGGCACCCCTCCGCAGCCTCGCACGACGCCCCCTGCTCCTCCTCCTTCTCCTCCTTGTCCTCCAATGGCGATCCAGCAGATCGAGTCGGTGGAGGTAGGAGCTGGAGGAGGTACTGAAAATTGCAGAGCGTTTCAATCCTCGATCCATTGAGTATCTAAGTCTACGGCCCGCAAAGGATTCAAGGCGTGTGCCACTGAAATGTGGAAGCAGTCTCCAAGCGTTTCGCATCGTCCATCGTCACGTCAATTGGGTCCCTGACAATCCAGACTACATGATTTGAGATGATAAGGTTTACGTCACTCCCGAGGAGAGATGGACAAGCGAGCTGACGATTGGACAGGCATCTAGAGCGACCCCACAATGTGCTAGTGGTTGCTGGTCTTACGTATGTCGAGAGCTGAGGGACCAAGAGACGGGGGTCTGGGAGTCCAGCCACGGATTCGCGGCATTCACTCGGTCCACCGGGCAACCTGAAGCCTTGAGTGTTCGAGTAGGGGATCGACAACAAAGCTGACGTACTGAACATTCGATGTACTTGTTCCGCAGATGCGACTGGGAAATCAAGGCTGGGGCAAATCAATTCTGTGGTCGATCCCCTGCACTCGAAGCATTGAGCCCCAAGGGGGGAGAGGAGGAGCCGGACGGCGAGGAGAAAGACAGCGCCGAGGCAGGCGAGGGCGCAAGAGAGGGCGCCGGGAGACGGAGGAGCCAGCCGGTGGCTCGGTGCTTCCTGCAGTCCTGTGGTGATGTGGCCCTCGGAAGGGTCTTCTGTCCTCTCGCGTGCCCTCTCGGATCGAGTCCAATGGGTCGCAACAGGACACGAGGGTACCCTTGATCTGGCAGGGTCGACCTACTAATCCGGGCCGCCTGTATGTAAGAGGCTTGGGTCGCGAGACACAGGACACGAGGGTACCCCTGATTTGGCAGGGTCGACCTACTAATCAAGGGCGACTATGAGCCCTGCCCGCGCTCACACCCCGCCCAGCCCGGCGACGTCGTCGCCACCGCCGCTGCGGAACCAGGCCCTCGGAGACTGATTTCATGCAGACGCGGGCAAGTTCACTTGCATGGCAGTCCCCCACCCCCACCCTGCGCCGCATTTTCCAAGAGCGCTGGGCCGGGAAACCGTGCAAATGAGTCCCCGCATGCGTGAATTCCAGATTTCCTTTCGCGCCTCACCCAGTCTCCCCCCCTCCCCAACCCCTCCGCGAAAATAAACTTGCCAGAATCCAAAGAGAAACCGCCCCCTGGACGATTGCTTGCCCTTTCTGTTTTGCGGTGCCTTTGGAGGCCTCCAGGAGAGCTCTGGAAGACCTCCCGAGGCCTTCAGCAGGCCTCCGAAGGCGCTTGTCGTCCTCGATCGGCCTCGTCGGTCTCGTCGCGGCCGCCACCGCCGCCACCACCGCCTCCGCCGCCGCCTCCGCCGCCTCCGCCGCCGCCGCCGCCGCCGTCGTCGGACTCACCGGCCTCGCCGGCCTCGTCGGCCTCGTCGCCGCCGCGGCCCTCGTCGGCCCGCGCGCGCGCGCCGCCCAGGTCCAGCTCGAAGGTGAGGTCGTAGACCACCGTCTCTCCGTCGTCGGCCCAGCCCCAGATCGTGCCAGCGAAGTGCTTGGCCTGCCGGTCGGCGGGAGGAGGAGGAGGAGGAGGAGGACGAGGAGGAGGAGGAGGAGGAGGAGGAGGAGGAGAAGGTGGAGGAGGAGGAGGAGGAGGAGGAGGTGGAGGAGGAGGAGGAGGTGGAGGAGGAGCAGGAGGAGGAAGAGGGCGGTTCGTGGCCCTCGGGCCGCCTGCAGCGGGGCGCGATCGCGGCACAGAGCGCGATCGTGGCCACAGCCGCGCTCACGCCCAAGAGGCGCGCAGAAGGCGCCCAGACTCCTCCTCCTCCTCCTCCTCCTCCTCCTCCTCCTCCTTCTCCTCCTCTCCTCCTCCTCGTCCTCCTCCTCCTCGTCCTCCTCCTCCTCCTCTTTCTCCTTGCACCGACGCACATACAGCGCGGGCCGCCAGCGCGGCACGGTACATCGGAAGCGGTGGGCGCTAACGCGCGACCTTACGCGGGCAGCTTACGCGCCTATGTCGGTGAAGACGGCCCCGTTTCCCTCCGTGGCCCAGATGTAAGGCGAAGCCAGGACGAGGATGCAATCGGGTGAGGATAGATCGACAATCTCTGAGCTCCGGCGGCTCTGGAGGATGTCTCGGGCGCCGCGGCCCTCTCAGGCGCCGCGGCCCTCTCGGAGCGCTCTGGGGCGCTCTAAGAGCGCTCCGAACGGGGCGCTCTGGAACGAAATCGTCCTCGTCCCAGCCCCGTCCGAAAGTTTACTTCTGCGGAGCGACGACCTCGGCGCTCTCGCCCCGGGCATCCTGCAGTGCGAGAACAAATGGGGGCAGCCAGCTTTTCGCAGGAATGGGCCTGCAGGGCCAGTCTCGGGCCCCCTGTCGAGAGCAGAAAGAACACCCCATAAATCATCAGCACCCCGACAGATAGCAAGACGCACCCACGGCAGGAATCGAACAGGGCAGGGCTGTTTCGTAAACGCCCGGGTCCTTTTAGCAAACGCCAATCATCGGGGTCGGAGTGTATTGTGCGGCGAGCGAGGGGGGGAAATGAGAAAGAGAAGGCCTTCTCAGAAGGCTCGGTAAGCCACAACAACAACCACAACAACAACCACAACAATAACAAGAACAGCAACAAACACCAATAACATCAACAACAACAACCACAACAGCAACAAACACCAATAACATCAACAACAACAACAACAACCACAACAGCAACAGCAACAGCAACAACAACAACAACAACAACAACAACAACAACAACAACAACAACAACAACAGCAACAACAACCTAAAGAAAAAGCTCAGAAGGCGCGAGGGCTCCTGAGAAGCCCCGCCGCCTTCTGAGAAAGCCTCCTCCTCCTCCTCCTTGCCCCCCTCGCTCGCCGCCAAAACTTCCTCCTCCCCTGCCCCTGGGGCTGCCACAAGGCGTCTTCTCGGGGCGCACCGGCCCGCCCCCGCCGAGGGGCGCGCAGGAGCCTCCCCTGCGGGGATCCGCTGACCCGGGCCAAGCCAGACTCGGGCCAGTCAGGCCCTGCAGAATCTCGCAGACTCCTGCAATTTTCGGGGATGGACAGAACCCCCTTTAGCAAAACGTGGTTTAGTGAAAACTACCTCGGGCCCAAACCCGGCGGGCGCAAGCCTGGAAAATAGCGGCCACGGCGCCCTCTCGAAAGCCGAAAACGGACAATTCACTAATCGACGTGTCACTGTTGGGGGTTCTGTCCAGCCCCGAAGAATCTCGCAGACTCCTGCAATCTGGACGCCCGGCAGCTCCGCTTCTCGTCGCAGAGTCCGGGGGGAGGGGGGGAGCAGTCGCCTGCGAGCCAGGAGCGTGGCGGAGGAGAGCACGGAGGGGCCTGCTCGGTGAGGCGAGGCGCGCTCGCCTCGGGAGAGGAAGGTCGGCGGCGCGGCAGGCGGGGGCGAGGGCCAGGGGCGGCACGGAGGGGGCCCAAAGGCCCCCACGAACACATGTTTGAACGCCCGAAATGGGTACGGAAAGAATGGGTACAATGCCCAACAACAAATGATGTCCCAAACCAACAGCGGCCGCTGTTGGGCCGGTGGCCTTCTGTCTCGAATGGACACAGGCCGCGGCGGCGTGGACAGCGAGTCCTGTTCCAAATGAACAAGATCCGCTGTTGGGCATTGTACCCATTCTTTCCGTGCCCATTTCGTTCGGGCAGAACATGCGCACAAGTCCCGGGACTCCCCATATACATGCGCACGTGCTCTGGATGCTCGTCTTCCCCTCCACACCCCACGCTGTCCCATACTTGTCTGGAAATCGACGTTTGCTTTGTGTCTGTGTCTCCGTCCCCCCCCCCACCTGAGGCACCCCCGCCCTGGCCGGCGCTTCGAGCCAGGCCCCGCCGCGCTCACGAGGGCGCCCTCCGACGAGATCCGGAGCGCAGAGCGGCCAGCGCGAGGGCCAGAAGCCGGGGCTGCGCAAGCACCGCTCGTGGTGGTGCTGTCGAGGATGCCCAAACGAGCTCCACGAGAACCCCAATACCCTCAGAATTGCCATGCCGAAGGACCCGACCATGTGCAGCTCCCTCGCCTCCAGTTGGAGCGACGACAGTGTGAATGGTGTCGAAGTTGGTGCGGAGGACGCATGGGAGCACTGCCGCTGGGGCCTGGGGTGGAGACACCGAGACTGTCAAACATCGGCCGCAGAGGATGGAGCAGCCAGAGGCTGCAGGCCGCCCAGGACGCGCCGGGGCACCCCCCGCTCGGGCCGAGGGAGCAGGAGGCATGCCGCGAGAGGGCGCCCCGCGTCCGGGCCTGGCTGCGGGGCATGCCCTGCGTCACAGGCTCGTGCTCTGCGCGCGCTCGGACTGCCGAGAGGCCACGATCGGTCTGCTCCCGGCGCGAAGTCAGAGCTCCTCGCCGCGCCCGGCCTCTCCCCGCTGGGCTCCCGCGTCCAGCTTGGCGCACTGCGCGGCGTCCATGGGCCGCCACTCGCCGCCCTCCGCGTAGAAGCGGGAGGTCTCGCGGGGGATCGCGAAGAGTCCTGCGTGCAGGGTGGGGTGGTAGTACACGGTCTCGATGCCCAGGCCCGACCACCAGTCCCAGTCCACGGCGAAGGGGTCCAGCTCGTCCGTCGCGAGGCTGAGGAAGTACGGGGACGGGTAGTCCGGCGAGAGCGAGCTGAGGATGTGAGTGCGACGGAAGGCCGCCGTGTGCTCCTGGTGATGCAGCCACAGCCAGTCCCCCATCGAGCCCACGTTCTGCACCACGGCGCCGTGTGGCGCCATCAGCCTGCGCAGCGTCTGGAAGAACTCCTTGGTCCACAGGCTGGCCAGCGGCTCGTCCGTGGTGTCGATCACGCACAGGTCGAACTCCCCGAGGTGCGCCCCAGCCTCGGCCTGAGCGGCGACCCACTTGATGGCGTCGCCCACGACGAGGGTGTGGCGGGGGTCGTCGTACGACCGGGCCAGGCTGGGCATAAAACGCTTGGCTGCCTCGATCACCTCAGCGTCTATCTCCACCTGGCAGAACTCCGGGGAACTGAACGGTTCCGATACCGCTGCTCCCAGGGCCTCTCCTGGGGCGCGTTCGGATCAGAACTCTGAGGCGAATGCAGCCGTGGTGACGAGGCCCCTCCAGGACGAACAGCGGCATCAGCACACCAATCGGAACACCATTCCCAAGCCGCATTTGAATGCCCGGAGCCAACTCTAGGCCATTTCGTCTTCTTCGTGTTCCCAAAACACCATTCCCAGGCCACACTTTGAATGCCCGGAACCAACTGTAGGCCACTTCGTGCATTTTGCGTTCCCAGAACATGATTCCCGGGCCACATTTTGAATGCCCGGAGCCAACTGTAGGCCACTTCGTGTTCTTCGTCTTCCCAGAACACCATTCCCAGGCCACATTTTGAATGCCCGGAGCCAGCTGTAGGCCACTTCGTGCTCTTTGCGTTCCCAGAACATTATTCCCAGGCCACGTTTTGAATGCCCGGAGCCAACTGTAGGCCACTTCGTGTTCTTCGTCTTCCCAGAACACATTTCCCAGGCCACATTTTGAATGCCCGGAGCCAACTGTAGGCCACTTCGTGTTCTTCGTGTTCCCAGAACACGATTCCCAGGCCACATTTTGAATGCCCGGAGCCGACTGTAGGCCACTTCGTGTTTTTCGTGTTCCCAGAACTCTTCCCTGTCCCATATTTTGATTGCCTGGAGCCAACTGTGAGCCGAGGTAGGCTGAGGCTGAGGCTGAGGCCGAGACAGACTGAGGTTGAGGCTGAAGCTGAGGCAGGCTGAGGCTGCGGCAGCCGAGGCAGGCTGAGACTGAGGCTGAGGCAGGCTGAGGCTGAGGCAGGCTGAGGCTGAGGCTGACGCAGGCTGAGGCCGAGGCAGGCTGAGGCTGAGGCTGAGGCAGGCTGAGGCTGAGGCTGAGGCAAGCCGAGGCAGGCTGAGGCTGAGGCTGAAACTGAGGCAGGCTGAGGCTGAGGCTGAGGCAAGCCGAGGAAGGCTGAGGCTGAGGCTGAAGCTGAGGCAGGCTGAGGCTGGGGCAGCCGAGGCAGGCTGAGGCTGAGGCTGAGGCAGGCCGAGGCTGATGCAGGCTGAGGCTAAGGCTGACGCAGGCTGAGGCCGAGGCAGGCTGAGGCTGAGGCTGAGGCAGGCTGAGACTGAGGCTGAGGCAGGCTGAGGCTGAGAGGCTGACGCTGAGGCTGAGGCAGGCTGAGGCTGAAGCTGAGGCCGCAGGCTGAGGCTGAGGCTGAGGCAAGCCGAGGCAGGCTGAGGCTGAGGCTGGCTGCAGGCTGAGGCTAAGGCTGAGGCTGAGGCTGAGGCTGAGGCAGGCTGAGGCTGAGGCTGAGGCTGAAGGCAGGCTGAGGCTGAGGCTGAGGCTGGCTGCAGGCTGAGGCTGAGGCTGAGGCTGAGGCTGAGGCTGAGGCTGAGGCTGAGGCTGATGCTGAGGCTGAGAGGCTGGCTGAGGCTGAGGCTGAGGCTGAGGCTGAGGCTGAGGCAGGCTGAGGCTGAGGCCGAGGCTGAAGGCAGACTGAGGCTGAGGCTGAAGCAGGCTGAGGCTGAGGCAGGAGGCTGAGGCTGAGGCTGAGGAGGCTGAGGCAGGCTGAGGCTGAGGCTGAGGCTGAGGCAGGCTGAGGCTGAGGCTGATGCAGGCTGAGGCTGAGGCAGGCTGAGGCTGAGGCTGAGGCAGGCTGAGGCTGAGGCTGAGGCCGAGGCAGGCTGAGACTGAGGCTGAGGCAGGCTGAGGCAGGCTGAGGCTTTGGCTGATGCTCAGGCAGGCTGAGGCTGAGACAGGCTGAGGCTGAGGCTGAGGCAGGCTGAGGCTGAGGCAGGCTGAGGCTGAGGCCAAGGCAGGCGAATCCTTCGGAATCCTTAGGATTTCCTAGGAATCCTTAGGAATCCTTAGGAATCCCTAGGAGTCAGGATTCCTAAGGATTCCTAAGGTTTCCTAAGGATTCCTACGGATTCCTAAGGATGCCTAAGGATGCCTTAGGAATCCCCAGGAATCTTAGGATTCCATTGGATCCTAAGGCCGTTGCCACTGCGACTGTCATTGCGAGTGCGACTGCGACTGCGAGAACAGCATAATGCTACAATTGGATTATCACCTGAATCTCAAGGGGAATGCTTCCAGATATGCTTATACACATCGCTGTTAGGTTGCTTTGCCGGGATAACTTATTTTTCGTCGAAAATCCTGTAGGGGGACACGCCCGACATAAAGGTATGATGGCAGTGTGGTCTTAGGGCATCAGGGTCTTCGCGCCAGAAGGAATGGAGGGCGTCAGGGCTGTTGGGCATGCGGGCTTCGCGGGCGCCCGGCGGGCCCTCGGCGTCGCCCTCTGGAGATGTCCGGGGATTGCGACCCAGTGGACCACGCTTCCGGGGCGAACCCCACCGTGGCAGCGCGGACCCCCAAGAAGGGCGGAGCCCACGCACCCACTCTCTCACACACGCACACACACGCACACACACGCACACACACACAAGCACACACACGCGCGCGCGCGACCGCGCACACACACACACACACACACGCGCGCGCGCGCGACCGCGCACAGAAGAGGCAACAAAAAAAGTCGTCCTTCCCCATCCTGAGGGCCCCAGGAGCCCCCTGTGAGGCCCTGGGAGGCCCCAGCCCGAAGAGGGCCCCAGCATACACCAAAACACCTTGCCCCCCCCCTCCCCTCGAGGTACATCTCAACCCTCGGTCCTCGTGCTCGATCATCGAGCCTCGATATCCCCCTCGAGGTGAATATCGAGGGAAGGAGGGGACAACACCGAATCGATGAATCGGGTCGGACCGAAAACGGTGTCGGATCGGGCCGCATCGGCATGGCTCCGCATGGGAGCCGCACCTGCACGCACACGCATGACGACACGAAGGCGTGCGGGCCTTCGCCCGGAACATGGTGCACAAATTTGTTTTTTAACGTCGGCGGTGGACAAACCTCCCTTTAGCAAAGCTCCCTTTATGAAAACGGCCTGGGGACCCGCAAAAATGACGGCCGCGACGCCCTCTCGCGAACCGAAAATGGCCACTTCCGCAATCGACGTGCCAGGGTAAGAGGTCTATCCACCTCCGAAACATGGTGCACAGATTTGGCCTTCACGTCTCACTTTCGCCAGCTTGCCCCGAAGCACGCCCGCTCATACGTTGGGCGGCGGCGGCGGCTGCGAGCATAGCATCCTGGTCCTGCTCCTGCCCCACGATCGGACTCGGATCGGGTCGGCCGCACCAAGATGCATAACGGCGCCGCGCAAGCATTAAGTCGGGCGTGTCCCCCTACAGGAGGATTTTGGGCGAAAAATCAAAAAATACTCGAAAAAAAAAGACAACAATAGTCAAACAAATCGTCCCCAGACTACTTTTCTCGCTTTTTAAAATAACCCTCCTGTAGAGGGACAGGCCCGACTTAACGCAAGCATCGGGCCGCATCAGATCGTCGGAATGCTTGGACCGAGACCGATCGGGCCGGCCGAAATCGGCCTCAAATCGCAGCGGTCGGGTCGACATTGACCCTGACGGCATCGGCGCTGGCTGCTGACAACGCGCGCGTCGTTGGTTCTTGAACGACCGCGGCTTTCCGACAGAGCGGATCGCTATGCTTAGGTCGGGCGTGTCCCCCACAGGCGGATTCGAGGAACAAGTGTACATAGTCAAAAGAGAATCAAAAATGCACCTGAAATGCTCCCCGGACTATTCTTTCACCAGTTTTGAATACTCCTCCTGCGCGACTTAAATCTTGCACTGAAGCCTTGAACGACCGCGGCTCTCCGACAGCGCGGATCGCTGTGCCAGCCGATTCCGGTGCCACCCGCGGCGTGGGCCGTCGAACGCCGGCGTCGGGGCCGCCGCCGCGTCGACGCGCCACAAACCTGCACGTTGCGAGGGGCGGGGCTGGGGGAGCCAACAGAAAAAACTGGCACCTCTCGGGGATCTTCTGACCCGGGTCCATCCAAGCTATGATCCGTCAAGCCTGACGGAGACCTGCAAGGTCCTGCCAGATCCTGCACCCGAGCCCGGGTCAACGCGGAGGATCCTGCAAGCGTCCGCGGGATCCTGCACCCAAGCCCGAGTCAATGCGACCCTGGCCCTGCAAGACCCTGCAAGATCGGGCGCTCTGGCTGACCCCCCTTTTGCATTGACCCCCGTCTCCAGACTCCCGAACCGCTGCTCCCCAAACTTTTCCGAGGATGCGTTTCAAAGGAGATCCCAGACGAATCCAGCCGTGGCGGCGAGGGCCTCCTGGGAGGCCAAGGAAATCAAAAACGACGCAAGGGCAGCGGTATCCGTACCGCTTCCTGGTCTGAGGAACCACCTGCGTCACGAGCACGCCTGGGTACTTGAGCAGCACGCCGCCGACGCCGCCGTCGCCGCCACCGATGACGAGCACCTTCTTGGCGCGCGGGCCCAGCGCCGCCATGGCCGGATGCACAAGCGCCTCGGCCACGGCCGCAAACCCCACGAAGCGTCACGCCTCCGCTTCCTAAAACTCCTCATGGTCCTCCTCCTCCTCCTCCTCCTCCTCCTCCTCCTCCTCCTCCTCCTCGTCCTTCTCCCCCTCCTCCCCCTCCTCCTCCTCCTCCTCTTCCTCCCTCTCCCCTCCTGCTTCTCCTCATTGTTCCTCCTCCTCATCCTCCCCCTTTCTTTCCCACTCATCTTCCTCCACCTCATCGTCGTCCTTCCTCTCCTCCTCCTCCTCCTCCTCCCTCCTCCCCCCCTCGTCCTCCCCCTCTTTCTCCTCCTCCTCCTCCTCCTGCTCTCCTCCTTCTCCTCCTCCTCCTCCTCTTCATCCTCCCCCTTCCCTTCCTACTCCTCTTCCTCCTCCTCCTCATCCTTCTCCTCCTCCTCTTCTCATTATTCTTCTTCTTAGCATTATGACTCTTATTAGTATCATTATTAATAGTAGTAGTAATAGTGTTAGTCTTACTATTATTATTATTATTAGTATTACGATTTGTACTCGTATCCGTATCATTCGTATTATTATGATTATTGATATTCGTCTTCTTATTATTAATACTTTTATTATTAGTGTTCGTGCTCTTCTTCTTTATAGTATGATTATTACTGTTATTACTATTATGATTATTCATTTTCTGATGAATACTATGATTCGCGTTATTAGTAGGATCATCATTAGTATTATTCGTCTTATTCGTAGTATGGTTATCCTTATCCTTCGTAGTATTGTTATTCGTCTCATTCTAACTAGTCATATGCTTAGTCTTCTTAGCGTTGGCAACATTATTCGCATTCTTCGTATTGTTAGTATGAGTAGTAGCTTCAGAATTGTTATTCGTGTTATTAATATGCTGGTCCGTCTCATTAGATTTCTGAGTATTCGTACTGTCGGTATGCATGGTGTCTTCGTTGTCGTATTATTATTGTTTAGTATTATTATTACGATGAGTATGCTTCGTATGTTTACTGTTGTTATTATTAATAATAGTATGCCTAGTGTTATTGAGCTTATTCGTCTTACTATTACTTTCATTATACGTCTTATTCGTGGAATGAAAAGTAGTAGTATGATTGAGTGGTTCCTTCTTATTGTAATTATTAGTATTCATCCTCTTCCTCCTCCTCCTCCTGTTCCTCCTATTCCTCCTCCTCCTCATTGTCAGTATTCGTATTAGTAGTCTTATTATTATAAGTATCCTTATTATTATTATCCGTATTAGTATGTGCATTCATCTCATCAGTATTATTCTTCGTAGTACTATTATTATTATGATTATCATCACTATTATTCCTCGTATTCTTCTTCATATTCTTCTTCTCATTGGTATTGTTATTATGTTTCGTCTTATTATTCCTCCTCCTCCTCCTCCTCCTCCTCCTCCTGCTCCTCCTCCTCCTCCTGCTCCTCCTCCTCCTTCCTCTCCTCCCTCCACCTCTTCCTCCTCCTCCTCCTCCTCCTCTCCTCCTCCTCTTCCCTCCTCCTCCTCCTCCTCCTCCTAGCTCCTCCTTCCTCCTCCTCCTCCTCTTCCTCCTCCCTCCTCCTCTCCTTCTCCTCCTTCCTCCTCCTCCTCCTCATCCTCCTCTCCGCCCTCCTCCTCCTCCGCCTCTTCCTCCTCCCTCCCCTCCTCCTCCTCCTCCTCCTCCTCCTTTTCCCCTCCTCCTCCTCCTCCTCCTCCTCCTCCTCCGCCTCCTCCTCCTCCTCCTGCTCCTCCTCCTTCAGAGGCGGAGCCAAGCACAGCACACCCGCACGCACACCCACGCCCACGGAACTTTGGCGAGATCACTCACAGCGACGGTGGCGGGCAGCGGCAGCACATCCTGGATGAATCTCTATGCGAGCTTTGGGGGGCCAGCCCAGCGCTGGCGGCTGCTCAGCCAACCGCCGCGACGCACAGCGCAAATGCCCAGACCGCGCAGTCCACCCCAAGGGCCGGCCGCAAGTGCCGCGCCTGGGCGCTGCGCAAGGCTGCTGGCAAGCGCCGCGGCGCGGTCCTCGTCCACCAGTGTTCCGCCTGGTCGCGGGCGAGCTGGCGGAGGTGGCGGAGGGCTGCCTTGCCGAGCCGGCCGCCCGTGTCCAAGGCCAGCGGCAGGAGAGGCCACGGGCAGCGGCCACCTGACCGGCAGCGCCGTAGCACGTCGACCTCGGCGGCGGCATTGGCCGCGCCGTCGTGTGGGGCCGCTGCTTGCAGCGCGGTTTCGTCGCCAGGCACGGGGTAGCAGACCGTCACGTCCATGCATAAAGTGGGCAGCCCGCCCGCTGCACCTCGAGGTCGGGGACATCTCCCTCCCGGTTAACGCCCGCCGGCGGGCCGCACCCCCTGCGGGTCCCTGGCGGCTGGAATGCGGCGCCGCGCGCGGCGCAGCGGGCTCAGCGCCGCGCCCATGCAGCGGCCCCAGGCGGAGGCGGAGGATTGGCGGGCCACGTGGAAGCCGCAGTCCCTGTGGATGCGCCCCCAAACGTCATCGACACCCCTGCTGCGGGCTGCGACGCCCCATCGACGTGCGCAACCTCGACGGGGCAAGGAGGGCCCATCGAGGCACATTCAAACTGCTCCCGGCGGTGCTGGCATGGAGCGCAGGATACCCGCTTGCTCGGGCACCCGATCGCTCCCCTGTGCCCCGGCCCCGAGAAGCGCCGGCAGGGCTGCCCTCGCCGGCGAACCCACCCGGGGCCGGCACAGGGCCGGGTGGCCTGAGCAGCCTGTGTCATTTGGGTTTGGGCGAGCGAGACGAGAGGTGCCACTTGGCCCATGAAGGCCCTCAGGTTCACGTTAATGGTGGCGTAATGGGATTGGACCGCGTAGGCCCCTTGTTCGAGCCGGTGGCACTGCAGCGCGAGGGCGGCCTGACCGGCGGCCACGCCGGCACAGGTCAGCCCCCAGATATTTGAACCTCGCGTCCACTTTGTCGGCGAGACCTTGGACTCCAAGTCGCGGCATCCACTCCTCGTCAGAGAATTCGTCGCAGCCCGCTGCCGGGCGCTGCTCGTTGGCGGACAGGAATGGGGCGCCGGCGCCTCTAATTCGGTTGGCGACGCCCACCATGTCGCAGTCGACAGCCTCCTTATGGGAAGGCGGCAATCGCCGATGCACACGATGGTCTCCTTCTTGACGCTGCTGCGTCGTTCGCGACAACCCCGCGCTCTGCTGTGGCACTGCTTTTTGCCCGGCGGCAGGATGTTGGAAGGCAGCGGCGCGGTTGGACTCGGCTGCCTTTTCAGCGGCCCTTGGAGGTGCGGTCTAGAGACTGCCATGCCCTGCAGGGGCGGGGAGGAGTTTGGCCCTGCCCCCTCCCGTGGGCAATCCTAAAGCAGGTTTCTCAGTAGCAATGGTCTCTGGCGAGACGATCACAGCCGCTGGCGCTTTGGGAAATCAGCTTTGCCAGGGGCACGCAGCACGCACCTCGACATTGACAATGGTCTAAGGGGTGGCGGAGCCGCGAACGTTGAGCGCAGCGTTCGGCCGGGGGTTAGCCACCTCGACTACAACGAAATCGCCCCTGGAAGTTTTGCCCCACCCTGCAAGGTGGACTTCGCTGTGCCGTCCGATGGACGCCGGTACCTTCGCGATTTGCGCCCTGGTGAAGCTCTGTGGCTAGATACCCACGATGCGGTACCTGGCATCGGCGAGAGCAGCGTCAGGCCCCAATAATTCCTGGGCGACTCGTTTCGTGTCCTCGGTGTCGGGTTCGACGTTGATGCCCACTCTTCCGTCCGAACGAGCGGCCCCGTACGCTTGGTGTTTGGTTGAGTTGTCGCACGAAAGCATGGTTTTGTGGCCATCTAGGCACCGCGCGATGCTGTAGTCACTGGGCGGGGGCCCTTGGGCGTCATGGTAGCTGATGTCGGACTGGGCGCACCCTTGCCATGAGGCGGCGAGAGCCATGGGCACGTCTGCTGGCTTGATCCCGAGGGCAGCCGTGATCTTGCGCATACCAGCTGCTATGCCGCGGCGATGTAGGAGCTCCATGGCCACTGCATACGCACGGTGCGGAAGGCGGGCGCTTTCTTGGCCCGCGCTTCGACACCGGGCGGAGGGGGGGGGAGGGGTCTGGCTCCAGCTCTCTGCCCACTGCGACTGCTTGCGACTGGGCGCCCGGTGGGGGAGGCCCCACCTGCCTGAAAACAAGCTCCAACAACAGCCAAGGTCCACTCCATGGGGGGAGGGGGGGCGCGAGGGCCCGCGCCGATCGGCAAAACAACGAATAACAAAACGACCACGAATGGGACGTGCACGCAGCTGTGAACGCGTCCGCGATGACGACGACGCCCTACTCGGCTGATTTGTCGCTTTCTGTAACCTTTTGCTACGCCGTGCCCGGTCCGTTGATGCGCGCAGCTCCCGGGCACTCAGCTTCGAGCAGCTGCTCGAGCACAGGCGTGACCGCAACGGCGGCTGCCTCGCGATTGCCAGTAAGGATCCAGGCGACGTTGCCCCCTAGCTCGTGGTCATGCTGCTCTCATCGCACTTAAGGACTAAGTCGCAGATATAAGTTCGAGCGCCCCGAAAAGTGTCGAAACAGTATCGAACGAGCATCGCCTCCCAGGGCCCGCCACGTGGAAGCCCTCAAGCTCAGGTGCTCTCGTGGTGCTCGTTTTTTGTTCGGTGGTCGAGGCTGTGGTAGGTTGGAACATCATAAGCTCAAGGGTGACTCGAACGACGCTATGGAGGCACATTACCTCGTCTGGTCCTACAGTCGGGGCATTGACCTAAGGAACCTAAATAAGGAACGCGGCCCCTATTTTCCATAAGTTGAACTTCGATTTCGTATCGGAAAATCTAAAGAAAATCAAAGGCAACCTGCGAAACAATTAAGGAACACGGAGCCCCTCCCCCACGAAAAGGGTTCCTTCTTCAGGGCCCCGACTGTAGCTGGTGGCTGGTCCTTTGGCTGTGTCCTGGCGCAGGCTCGGCCGCCTCGACCGCGCGGCGGGGCGCCAGGATGAAGAGAGGTACTTGTCATTGGTGATCGGCGCTGACGGGCCGCAAGACGGCCAGCGCTACAGTCGGGGCCTTGACCTAAGGAACCCAAAATAAGGAGCGAGACCCCTTTTTTCCATAAGTTAAACTTCGATTTCCGATCGAAAACAGAAGGAAAGCCTGAGGCAAGCTGCGAAACACTTAAGGAACACGGAGCCCCTCCCCAACGAAAAGGGTTCCTTCTTCAGGGCCCCGACTGTATGAGGTCATGCTGTTGCACCCGGTCGCGTTCTTCTAGCGTGTGGACTGAGGTGCTGCCGGAACACGACGCCCTGTCGCCCTCTCTGACAGGCGCAGTGGTAACGGGAACGTCCCAGTCTCAGGAATCGAACATGATGAGAGTGGGCCCTGCCTATGCCATGGTGAGCATCGGCATGGCATATACAACGACTCCTGCCGGTGATGGATCACAGTACGAGGCGCCGTGTTGCGCAAGAGGGGGCAGCGCAACATGGCGTAGCTGACTCCGTTGTCCCGCCAACCTCGTGCGTTCGCCCCTGAACACGCGTTGGTTGGAGCGGCGCTGCTGGCAGATAGTATCGAGACTGGCGTGGCGCTCACGTGCGATTTCGCGTTATGCAACGACTGCTCGGTCGACGCCACAAGAGCTTCGGAGGACGGCGGCGCAAGCTTCCGTCCTACTGAGGTTGGTATCCTGTCGATATGTCAAAGTAGCCTTCTGGCTGCCCTCACCTGGT
>CAUYUJ010000703.1:637946-640446 GCA_963575745.1 Prorocentrum cordatum
GATGCCGATGATGATACTTATGATCATGATGATGATGGTGGTGATGATGTTGATGTTGATGATGATGGTGATGGTGATGATGATGATGATGAGGATGATGGTGATGATGCCGATGATGATAAGGATGGTGATGATGATGGTGATGGTGATGGCGATGATGGTAATGGTGATGGTGATAGTGATGGTAATGACGCTGATGTTCGTGGCGATCATGATGGTGCTGATGATGCTGCTGATGGTTTTGATGCTGGTGATCGTGATGATGATGCCGGTGATTATTGATGGCGATGCTGATGATGATGTGAACAAAGATGCTATGAATCAGATGAAGGAGAACGATGGAGGAAGCTCAAGTCTTACGTTCCCCTAGACCTAGGGGCATGGGCACCTCTGGCAGCACACGACACAGCGAGACGAAGCCATCGCGCTGCAGTACCTCGACGTGCTGGAACCTGCTCCTTGTCGAGAGGAGGACGCTGCTGCGATTCGCCGACGTCCACGCGACCTTTCCCTCCTTGTCCTCGGGGACCGGCAGCTTGAAGGTGTAGCTGACGAGGTCCTCTGCGGGCACCTCCTGCGCAGGCGCCACTCGCCGCTGTGCAGCGCGGGCGTCGGGGCTGCGGGGCAGCTGCAGGCCCAGGGCCCTGCTAACGGTGGCCGCGGGCGCGAAGAGCGAGGGGAGCAGCTGCCTGTGGAAGCTGACGGTGTGGGCACCCTGCTTGTCCCACCACTCCCAGTCGGCGTCGCCGAGCGGATCCCCCACGCCGGCCACGAACGACAGCTCGTGCCAGGGCTCCCGCTCGACGCTGGTGGTGGTCATGACCGAGACGCGGGGGAACGCCCTGGCGAGGCGGTCGTACAGCGCCCGCGCCCGCGGCAGCTGCCAGATGCTCGCGCCGTAGTGCACCAGCAGCGAGCGCGGCGACATCAGCCGGGCCAGCTCCTCCGGGCCGACCGGCGGCTCTGTGGGCAGCAGATCCGAGCTCCCGAACTCGTCCACCACCACCAGGTCGAAGAGCCCGCCGGGCGGCGCGCCGGCCAGCCAAGCCCGCGGGTCCTCGGCCACCAGCGTGGCGCGCGGGTCGGAGAGCCCCGCCGCCAGCGGGTGCATGTGGCGTCGCGCGGCCTCGGTCACGCCGGTGTCGTTGCTGACGACCACGACCTCCTCTGTGGGCGCCGGAGGTGGGTGCGGCAAGAGTGGGCGGTTACAGCGCCCAACAGCAAAACGTTGCCGCGACAACCGGCAGCGGCCGCCGTGGGGCAGGCGGCCTCCTGCCTCGAGAGGGCATCGTCCGCGGCGAGGCCGACGGCGAAGCCTGATCAATACGAACAGGAATTACCCTCGGTCCTCGTTCCTTCGATGGCAACTCATGGGAGCCTTGCATACCCATCTTGTCGGCTCTTGCGAATCGACGCGGATCGCCGTCAGTCGACGATAGTCGACGGTGAATCGGCGCAAAATCGCCGCGAGTCGACGCTAAGTCGGCGCCATCTTGACTCTGATCGAAGCCAATCGACGCGAGTCGACGCCAAAGACAGAACCACGAGGGCACACGCCAGGCACCCACGACCTCCTAACCTTAAGTCGGGCGTGTCCCCCTACAGCGGGAGTTTCGACGGAAGTAAAAAATACTCCAATAATTCTCTCCAAAATGCTCAAAACATACTCAAAAAATAGTCCCCTGACTATTTCTTGACTATTGTTGAATACCCCCCATGTAGAGGGACAGGCCCGACTTAATCCTAACCCGAAGTGCCCGCCCTCCCCCCTCCCCCCCTTCCGAACGCGCCGCTCCTCCAGGTCGCGGCTCTTCAGCAGCTGCGTGGCCACGCACCCGTCCGGGCCCCCGAAGACGAGGGCCCGCCTGGCCGAGGCGCCAGGCGGAGGAGGAGGAGGACGACGACGACGACGACGAGGAGAAGGAGGAGGAGAAGGAGGATCGAGGAGTGGGAGAAGGAGGAAGAAGAGGATCGAGGAGGAGGAGGAGGAGGAGGGAGGAGGGGGAGGAGGAGGAGGAGGAGGAGGAGGAGAGGAGGATCGAGGAGGAGGAGGATCGAGGAGGATCGAGGAGGAGGAGGATCGAGGAGGAGGAGGATCGAGGAGGAGGAGGAGGAGGATTGAGGAGGAGGAGAAGGAGGCGGAGGAGGAGGACGAGGGCCCGCCTGGCCGAGGCGCCGAGGGCCACGAGGGCGGGCAGGGCCATGGCCTCGCAGTGGTAGGCGCCGAAGTGCGCGTTGCGCGTGGCGCCGCACACGTCCAGCAGCCGCCACCCCCCGGCGTCCCAGACCTCGGCCCCCTGGCCGCAGGCGCTGGGCGCGGCCGCCAGGAACACCCGCTCCTCTTGGGGGGGGAGAAGGAGGAAGAGGAGGAGGCAAAGGAGGAGGAGGAGGAGGAGGAGGGGGAGGAGGGGGAGGGGGAGGAGGGGAGGAGGAGGAGGAGGAGGGGAGGAGGAGGAGGAGGCGGAGGAGGAGGAGGAGGAGGAGGAAGAGGAGGAGGAGG
>CAUYUJ010000703.1:642946-650446 GCA_963575745.1 Prorocentrum cordatum
TTATGCACCTGAGCACCACGCTTTGCAAATAAATCCGCCATGGTCGACCCCGCAATGTTCAGGTAGTCTTCAGCACCAGTGGCTTCACAGAACGAGCGGTGAGCTTTCACCTTGGAAAGCGTCGGCCACGGATTATTCTGGAGACGCTTGCCAATCTCCCTCCAAAAGAAGCTGAAGTGCGTCCTGCCCGACAACACCCTCGAAGCGTTGCGAACACCCGCGAAAAGGCCAGAATAGTCAACTCTTATACTGCTGGCGGCATGATCGGCACTGCCCACATTCCTACGCAAAATAGCGACCGCCAAACCAGCGTGCTCTGCAGCACCACTCGACTGTTGGTGCACGGCAGGGAGGGGACCATATACCCCTCTGACCAAAATACCGTCATCTGACATCGACGCAATCCCAAATCCCGCTCTTGCTGCCTCAGGAATCTCGCCTTGGTAGCAGGAGCCGTCTGAGAAAAGCGTCCCATCAGGTTCAAAGAAAAAGGGTTCGACGTCCTCTCCTTGCGGCCCTACAAAAGTGAGATTCCAGTCAGAAGCAGGAGCATCTATCTCTGGCATGACAGGCCAAAGGCGAGAAAGTAACGCACCATTTGGTCCCGCGGCTCGGACCCGGGCCAAACAATCAGAACCAAAGTGCCCCTGCCTCCTCTCCTCGGCCTCAGGGCAGGGGCACTGCCACATCCTATGCCACGAAGTGTCTGCCGCCGTCTGGCACAACGGACAGACCTCCTCAACTTGATATCCCCACTGGATCAAGGCAGACCCTGTGGGTAAAGCTCCAGCTAAAATTTGGCGGTAGAGGCGGTTCCCTTCACCGTCCAGCTTCTTGGCCGTGCGAACAACTACAGGGAGCCAAAAGCCCTCCCCAACAATTGGACTGTCGAATCCTACCTCACTAGCTACTTTCCTCAGATACTTATTCAGGAAATGCCTACTGAGGTCTCTTGCGAAGCCTTCAGCAACAGCTTGGGGCGGGCTCTCAGTCAGAACATAGCGTTGACCACTGGCACTCACTAGGACAGCTGGGCTCTCCCAAGACCAACCCGCTTCCTGGAGCCAAAGTAACATAGCCGATGTGGGTCCTTTTGTGCGGACCAACCAAGACTTTCCTTGAGACTTCCGAAACTCCTTCTCCACCACACGGAAGGTCTTACTCAGTTCTCCTGTGCTAAGCGCATCCGCGTGGCGACGAGGTCCGTACGAGGATTGTTCTGACATGTGCCACCACTCCCAAGCATACCTTTTTAACGCTCCTGCGGCCAGGTGAATGGGGTCGTCCTTGGGGGAGACTGCCCACACGAGGTCAAGGTTGCACCCCCGCTTGCTGAAACCTCCAGCTCTGGCAGCGGCACGTCTGCTTCGCAGCAGTTCATGTGGTGTAATACCTTGCACCTCCATGCCGAAAGAGATCGTAGGAAGAATCCCTGTCTTGAACAACCTCGCTTTCTTCCCCTGGGAGACCTTCAAGCCGCGGAGTTTGGAGATCCTGAAGTTGAACGTTCTAAAACGCTTCTTCCGAACAGCTCGAGCAAATCTACAACCCTGATGTTTACCCGCAGTAAAAGCCAAACCCAAGTTAGTAACGGCCCACTCTCCACGACCCGCAAGGGACCCTAACTTGGTCAGGATAGCTTTAAGTAACGCATTTGAGTTAGCAGAAGAAACCATCTTCTTCTCGGCCAAAGGGACCTCCAAATGTTGGGTAAGGACGACGGCTAAACTGGTAGCCAGATCCTGACGCTTCTCAACAACCGTCTCGCGTTGGGTCCCCCACGAATGAATGGACAAATCATCGACATGCAGACCCTGACTCGTTCCCTCCTGCCCCCGATGACTCAAAATGGTGGGAAGCAGAAAAGATTTCGCTTCATACGTGGCCGAGGCACTCCCAGCTACAATGCCCCTTTGCGGCCAGACAGGGGCAGCAAAAGCCCCGTCCAACAGCAGTGTTCGCGGCCAACGATACGTAGACAGCGTGTAGAGAAGGATGTGGAGCGGAAACTGAGAGATGACACTCTGCTGAAGCAACTTCTTATGCGTGATATGCTCATAGAATTGCATGATATCCCACAAGACAGTCCCATAATGCATTCTAAGCCCTGTGGTCCTCTCAGCATGCACACTCTGCCTCCACACCATATCTAACGCGCTCCCGCCTTTGCCCATTGAAAATTCAGGACCTAGCCCAACAGCCTCTTCCCACTGTCGGCAGGGGTCCCGATGTGTCTTCCCGTGCAGTCTGGCGAATCCATTGTAGTGGCCAATGGGGCGCCTGCCTTTGTCTGGTCCCCCCATGAGAAAGATGACAAGATGTTGCATCTGCTGTGGTGCTTCCCAAAGGATGTCAACAAGATGGAAGAGATTGGCAAGCACCGAGAGCCCATCTTCGCTGAGGAGGCTGAAATGACGAGGATGAAATCCATCAGGTTTGCATGTGAAAGCCTTGAATCTGGAACTGATGTGTCGCAACTCATCTATGTCTCTCGGCTTTGGAACAGGAATTGCCATGGACGGAAGCACGAAAGGTTCAACCTCGACCTTGACATCACTCCCCTGCCACCTTTCCTTCCACATCTCTCTCTCATGCGCAAGCCGAGCGGGCAACGAACTCGTGAACGAGTCCCCACATGCAACGACCTCCTCGTTGGCGGGTTCTCCCGTCCTCAAGTACGCGTACGCCATTTTCATGCTGGACTCAGCCGCTTCGGTGCACCACTGGTTCCAAGAGTTCTTCCTGGCCCTGGATCGATCCTCCAAAGATCCCAGGTTAGCCCACACAGCAACAAACCCAAGAGTCTTGTCCAGAATCCCCACGGCATCTTCTCCCAACGTGGTGCTCCGAAGCGCCCTGGAGATAGAACAGAACTGATGCCAGAAATCACCTCCTGCCCGCCAATGTCGACGGAAAGGGCCACCACGTTCAGGGAGACCATCCCACTGTCCGAGAAGATCCCAGAAATACTTCCCAAGAGCCCTTTTCCTGATGAGGGTCCTAAGCTCCTTGACGCGGTTCAGAACCCAAAGAATGGGGCGCCCTGGGTACGCGTTCTTATACTGCTTGGTGGCAAGCAACTTGGAGAGCTGAACCTCTATGAACTCCATGGGGGCCCCACCAGCAAGCCCCGAGACTCCATGACACTGGCCAACACCTAATATTTCTTTCCAAGCTCTTGGAGCCCACTCCGAGCACACTTCATTGAGGATCTCAAGGCCTGTGACCCTCCGAGCCCCAAAGACCATGTGGGCAACTCCATTGGGGTGCCGACAACCCTCGACGAACTCTTGAAACCTTTCAGCCAGGTCCTCATAAGACGGTGGCTCCTCGTTGGGCCCGATGGCTGGCTGGTGGGGTACCTCTTGGTAGGACTTGGGGATCCTGACCTTAATATCCTGAATCATCTTTTTGACGTGGAGTAGTACAGGCCTGCGCGGGCTGAACGGCGCCTCCAAGTCGACATGGATCGCCGGGACTGCGTAGTCGACCACCCTGCTTATGATGAAGTAGTCGAGTACCGACGATCCCGCTCCGACGCATGTGGGCACACTTGTGGCCCTGATGACACAACCAAGCTGCTTGGGAACATGGTTGTAAAGAATATGCGGCTCCATGTTGAAGTCGCCCCCGATGATGAAGGGTAAATTATGCTTGAAACAGTCATTCCAAATCGCGGTCAGGACTTCTTTGTTGACCACAGATAGTCCTTCCGAATCTTTGAGATACACTGAGTATATGACCAACACCCCCAGCCTCGCACTTCTGAAAAAAAGCACCTGGACACTCTCCCAGGAAAGATGACGGCCGATACCCCAGGCGGGTTCCACGTGTCGAGGTGGTTCTTGACGACCACGAAGGTTCCACCCGACACAAACCCTGACTCCAACTGAACTCCTGGACATCCATACACTTTCCATCCACTTCGTTGCAGTCTAGAGATCTGAAACTGAAACAACCTTCCTTGTAGACGGTGTTCCTGCAACAAGTTGATGTCTCCAATCGTTGTCTCCATAAAGTCACGAAAGCTCGCTTTATCTTTGCCCGAGATGCCCTCCAGTTCTGCCTCAGTATCCGATAACCAACTGGACCCATTGAACGTGACAATGAACATCCTGCGAGCATTATCATCAGTACTTGCTCCATGTCCGAGTACCCTACCTTCATGTGGAAATTGACCTTCATGAGAGGCGCTGCACCGATCCTCCAGCGATTCCACCGAGGCCGAGACTTCCCAGCGTGCTTCCACCCCGAGTGAGCGTGCCTCCATCGGCGCTCTGCTCGACATGGTGACCTCTGGGTGCTGCGAGGCCTGGGCAGTCTCCACTATCTCAGGATCGGAGAGTGCGGCCCCAGGTCGCGAAATACACCTCGACCTGGCCATCGATCGAGGTGAGATACCTGAATGAGCACTACCTCTGCCCACTCTGCTCGACATGGTGACTCCTGGAAGCTCCGAAGCTACGGCAGTCTCCACTATATCTGGCTCAAAGAGTGCGGTCCCGATCGTGGTCAAGGTCACATCATCGGTCGTACCCTCTCCAAGCCTAGTAGTATTCTGTTGGGTCTCACGCATTTTCCCAGCTCTGCTGCTGGTCAGTCTCATACTCGCGTGCCCTGCTCGGACGCCCTCTGGGAACAGAACGAACTCGCGGCGGAGTCCTGGAGTGGCGTGCTGGCGGTCCCGTCCGTTCACGTTCTCGAGTTTTACGAAACGCATGCTCACGAAACTTCCCCACCAGCTTCGACCGAGTTTCCTCGGACACACCTGCCGCAGCACATACCTCGTCCAAATCGTCGTCCTCGAACTCCATGAGCCCAGGTACGGCTTGGTGGACTGCATGTGCATCCTCTCCTCTGTGTGCCTCCCCGCTTGCGCAAGGCCCAGGAGGACCTGCACGGGTTGGAAGCGCACCTTTGATTGAGTCCACCAACACCTCCTCCTCCTCCTCCTCCTCCTCCCTCTCCTCCTCCTCCTCCTCCTCCTCCTCCTCCTCCTCCTCCTCCTCATCCTCCTCATTCGCCGACTCCTCCTCATTCGCCGACTCCTCCTCGAGGCCAAACCTTTCTCTGGCCCCGGCACCGTCAAGGCGGATCCGTGGCGCGAAACCTGACCCCGGGGAGCGGGTCGGGACAGTCCTTGGGCAGCGGACTGAGAAAAAAAAAGTCGGATGCTGGGGACCAGCGCGCGCGCGCGGCGCGATACTTACTGCCCAGAGGGTGCGGCGCTGGCCCCGGCTCGGGACACGGGCGTCCCTGAGCCACGCGCGACAGCGGAGGCGGGCTGGAGTGCTCTGTCGGCGGAGGCCGCACGGCGCAGGGTGGAGAGCTTAGCTCAAGATGAAGATGGCCTCCGGCATGCCTCCGGGGGTGCACCAGATCGCCAAACGGTGGTCCCCCGAAAGGCCCACCCAGAAGAGACCCAGGAGGCCACTCTTCCGACGCCGACGGGGGGGCGCATCAGTTCCCCCCTTCCCCCTGCTGTTTACAAATGACCTCCTGGCTCGGCCCAGGAAAGCCAGAAGGCCCCAAGGGGCCCCAAGACAGCAAGGTGTCCGAAGAGAGGCCGAAAAAACCCTCCACGAGGCTGCCAAGGAGATCCCCAGCTTGGCCATCGTTGAGAGGTCTGATCGGGTTGACCATCCCGCGTGAACTCTGTTCTGCTCAGGCTGATCTCTGGCTTCGGTTTGACGGCAGTCCCCTCTTTGTGTCACTGTGGGTCCTACTGCTCATAGCAAATTGCAACTCGCCCAGGAATCGGTTCTGGATGGGCTGGCGGGGGCATGGGAAGCGACAGCAGTTGACGAAGAGACGCCGCGCCCTCAGTAAGTCAAACTGTTTCCATCACAGCGTCTCGACGTGGACCAACTCAGCGTCCGAGGAGAACTCACTGAGGAACATCCGCACCGCCCACGCATCTCGAATGCACAGGGCCGCCGCCCGAACAGACCGCGCCCCCAGGGGAGGAAGAGCATGAGAAATATGGCGAGCAAGCAGCTGAAAGGGAAGGGGACATGGAGGCACGGAGTGCGGCGGAAGGCAGGGGAAGAGTAGGAGAGGGGAGGGGGTAGAGAAGGAGGAACACATCGACGAGGGCATAGGCAGGACAGGAGAGACGAGGATGAGAGGAGCGGCAGCAGTACGAAAGGCAGCGAGCGAGCGACAAGGGCAGCTGAAAATGATCGCTCGCCGCCGGCGTTGCCGCTGCCGCGGTCGCCGTCGCCGTCGCCCTCGCCGTCGCCGTCGCCGTTGCCATCGCCGTCGCCATCGCTGTCGCCGTCGCCGTCGCCCGCTCTGCAGACCGGGGAGGGGGCCGGACCAGATCCAGCGTCATCACCCAGCCGGAGACGCCCTGCGGGGTGAACTCTATCCTCACCTGCGTCGCCCCCGAGAGCCAGTCGATCCACCTCGGGAGCCCCGCCCGTCTCGGGGGGGAGACGCATCGAACAATCAAAGGGATGCCCCGCTCACGGGGGTAACATCGACCTGGAGCCTGCGATGCTAGGCCCCCGGTCGCAAATCCGCACGTTCCTAGCAGGTGTGGGCTACCAGGCCCTTGTCGGAGATGACTGGGCGATTGGGAGTCGACGCAGTCTACCCTGAGCCTTTCCCTTCCTTTCCGCCCCCTCAGCGCTGCCCCTGAGGGGGTAGGGCGGCGGGAGGCGAAGGAGAGGGGCTTGGAAAGGGAAGGGGGGAGGTCGCCCTCTCGTTAAGCGGGGCCCTGGCTTGCAGCAGGGGCCAGAGAGCAGTCAAGCCCAGACTGTGCCTCCGGGGCACGTGCCCCGCAGACCTCGGCCAAGAGGCGCCCTTGCGCTACGATCATCTCGCTCTGGCCGCACTTGGGGCGCCTGCACTGAGGGAAGCGCATCCTGCGGAGAGCCGCCGCGCGGTCGGGGCACCTGGCCCGCGGCCGTGCCCCGAGCACTGCTGGCGCGGTCGTCAGCAGGGGCTGCCAAATGGGGCCCAAAGAGACTGGGCCGGAGGATGGGGCCGCATCGCCGACGCCTCGGCGACGCATCGCCGACGCCTCGGCGACGCCTCGGCGCCGGCGGCGTGGAAACAATCGGGCTCCACATCGTGCAGCACTCGCCGATGCGTCGGCGACGTGGTGCGATCCTCCGACCACATCTCTTCTCGGACCCCTCCCGGGCGATCCGGGACCTGCCTATGAGGAAAGCCCCCGCTTAAGCTCTCCCTTTCGGAGGAACTTTGGCGGGAGCGATCCGCGCAGGGGCGGCACTCCAACCCCCCCAGGCGATGGAGTGCGGCGACCCCCCCCCCTGAGCAACGCCCCCTGAGCACTTGGGAGGCCCTTCGGCACAGGCTGCACCGAGGGGCGCGAGGCCGCAGTCCTGCTGCGCCGCCCCGCCGCACTCTTCACTCTTGAGGAGGGGGAGGAGGAGGAGGAGACGGAGGAGGAAGGAGGAGGGAGGAGGAGGGAGGAGGAGGAGGAGGAGGAGGAGGAGGAGGAGGAGGAGGAGGAGAAGAAGAAGCAGGAGG
>CAUYUJ010000704.1:0-12500 GCA_963575745.1 Prorocentrum cordatum
CGTCTTGGAGGCCCACCCGCCCTCCCTCCGAGAAGCTGCGGCAAGCTTCTGAAGACGAGCGTGAGGAGCGTGCGCGGCGCCAAGGCGAGAGGCACGTGTGGAAGAAGGAACCCTTTCCCCATCGGCAGAACTGTGTATAAACTTCAAGCTTCAAGATCACGAGCGGTGACGAGCGTCTCAGGATCTTGCCGACGCGTCTGGGGGGTGCGACAGGGAGGCGTCGTCTGTTATCTACAAGGAAAAGAAATGGATGAGAAGGGGAAGGAGGAGGAGGAGGCGGAGGAGGAGGAACATGAGAATGAGGATGCGGACGAGGATGAGGATGTCGATGCTGACGCTGATGATGATGATGCTGATGATGAGGACGAGGAGGAGGGCGAGGTGGAGGAGCAACAAAGACGGAATCAGATCGGGAGCAAGCCCGAACAAACACCATCTTTCCCGCCGTAGGGAGAACCAGAAGGCGACATCCGTGACCGCGATCTGTGTCTGAGGAGACGGGCAGGTTATCCTCGGCATTGGCATCGGTGAAGCCAGTGGCATCTGTGAAGCCAGTGGCAGCCGTGAAGTCAATGGCGTCCGTGGTGGGGTCGTGGCCACGATCCGTGCCGAGATGTGCGTCGTTCGATGCTACACTCTGTGCCTGGCCCGCCACTCCCAAACCGGGTATGGCGCTGTACCGTCACGACAAGGGCCTGCCTGCGGTATGCCCGACCGAACCATCCACGTGCATCGAGATCCACAGGCGGGCAATCTGCCAAACAATACTGGTCGATAAGCAGGCAGAGCCGCCAACGACGCAGAGCCTCGTACCTGTGAGCAGCTATCTAATGCTATCTAGTGCGCCATCGCTGAAGGGCGCGTCTGAAGAGATATATCCCAGACCTTCCCCCACTCCCAGAATCGCATCCCGCGAGGTCGTCCCTGGCACCATAAAGAGGCGGACGACGCCCGAGCAGTGCTTGGAGTAGACGGGGCAGAGCTGAACACGGCTGGGGTAAGGCGAAGTCGTGGCGTGCAAGGCGGGGAAGCAACATGCGCATCACCATCATCACCAAGGTGCGTACGGGGGGGCGCCTGAAGAGCCAGAAGTCTGCGTCAAGCGTGGTCATTGGCTCGACTGGGCCGTCGCTGCAGGACGAGCCGGCGCTCGCCGGGGAAGTGGCCGAAACCGACGATGCACCAAGGCCACGTTAACCGCGATGTTGCTTGACGGTGATGGTGGGAACCAACATGTGGGACATCACGATGCACACTTCCCTACCTTTCCAATCTGCAAAATGTATCGAACGAAAGCGACACAGCGAGTTGTAGGAAAGCGCGAGCCACGCGTTCCCACAATACCGAAACCTACATCGCCGTTACCTACGTCGCCGTTGGCGTGTCTACGGATGTAGTGTTCAGTCGGGCGTGTCCCCCTACAGGGGGACTTTGGGCGAACAATAACGCATACTAAACACCTGACCCCCAAATATTGAAACATTGTTCAAAACATCGTCTCGTTTTTTGGGACAATTTTTGAATTTCCCCCCTGTAGAGGGACAGGCCCGACGGAAATGTAGCGGGAGCCCCTGCAGCATCAGCAAGGAAGAGCATCCGCAGCCCCTGGGCCGCGCCCCGCACGGGCCTGCAGAGGCCGAGCCCGTGCCTTGCCGAGCTCCTCTCTCGAGCGCCGTGCGTGCCTCCCTCCCCGCGCCTCGCAAAACGCGACGACTGAAGGGGGCCCTGGGACGCGCAAAAAAATAAATGGGCACAAATCAAAAAGGATTCGCCACATCTTCCCACGTGCTCTGGGCTTTTGTCTTCCCCCCCCCGACTCCCCACACTTTCCCGTACCTTCTCTGGGGGATCGACGATCCACTGTGCCTGTGTGAGTTTTTTTCCCTCCTGAACGACAGCAGCCAGCGCGTGGAGACATTACGAAATCCGACGGCCGCTCCCGTTTGCGTGCCCGGCTGTCCGCGGGGTGCACCGATCGGAGAGCTCTCACCGCCGCTCTGGCAGCCGACAACGCTTCCGCCGCAATCGTGTACAAGTAGAATCCCACGGTGTGGTAAACGGCAAACGTGGCCGTGATCCCGTCGATGTGGTCCTGAGGGGGTGTAGTGGGACCAAGTCGTGCAGCGAAGGTGTCACGAAACGGCCTGTCCAAAGCCTGGACCATACCACGGAACTACGGGGGCACATCGCAAGTCATGCGATGGTCCGTGAGCCAACCGGAGCTGGAAGTTTTGATCGCGGTCAACTCCCAGCTGCAGGGCATCAAAGACAGCAGCGCCTGCATCGTGTCCCAGCGCACAGGGTGTAAGAACGGTTGCCACATTCGGAGCAGAAGGAGCAGAGACAGGAGGGATGCGGGGAGGAGGAGGGGGAGGGGGGGGGGAGTGCGGGGAGGAGGAGGAGGAGAAGGTGGAGGAGGTGGAGGAGGAGGAGGAGGAGGAGCAGGAGGATGGAGAGCAGAAGGAGGAGGAGGAGGAGGAGGAGGAGGAGGAGGAGGAGTAGGAGGAAGAGGGATAGGGTCTGGGGCGAAGGCGAGGAGGGCGCGGGGAGTGTTCAAATCCCTGTTGCAGCGCACACTCTGCACAGCGAGCGGCCACGAATGCACTGGCAGCGACGCGCCGAGGTGCTGCGAACGGCGATCCGCGACCTCCAACTCACCACCAATGGCCTAGACACCGGGATCAACGAGGGGCCTGCTGGTGGGCGGAGGCGCCGCAGCCTAAAGCCGTCCGCCCCAAATCTCCCATCTCGCCATCGCTCGGACGTCCATTCCCCGTGCATGCTTCCACTCCTGGCGTGCTTTCTTTTGCCAGACGCTGTAGGAGGCTCCTCGATGGTCCTCGCCGAGAGGACAATGCACACGTCCGAGCGATGCCAAGCTACAGAATGGCATGCACCGGCCCAATGCCGGGCAGCTCGCAGCCAACGGCCATCATGGTGCCCCCGGAGCCCAGACGGGCCTGCCAGAGCAGCACCGTCGGGGCACCCGCGGGCCACGCTCGGTCACCCCTGCGCCGCAACGGCCACGTGGCCGGGCGAAAACGGTGCGATGCCTGGGGAACGCGACCAGAGGCGCTCGAGCAAGAGCGGCCAAGCGGGCACGCACTGAAGGGGCCCAGGGACACACAAATAAATACACACAAATAAAATGATTCCCCATATTTTCCCTATATTTTCTGGGTTTTTGTCTTCGCCCCCACTTCCCGTATTTTCCCATATTTTCTTGGGAATCGACGGTTGATTGTGTCTGTGTGTTTTTCCCCCTCCTGATGCACGACAAGCGGGATGCGAAGGCCAATCCCCCGCAGCCGGGCCCCGCCGAAAGCAGGCAGCATCCCCATGGGAGCCCGGAAACTCCGAGCCAGTGCGGCCAGCTCGAGGACGCCGGGAGCGGCGGTGGGCGGCACAGGCCGTGCGACGCGGGAGCGAGCCGACGCCACCGCTCGACGAGTGCGGCGAGTTCGCGCCGCGGCGACGCCGGCGTTGGTCTCTGACACTGCGCGCAGTGCTGAGCCCGGAACGGTCGGTGGCTTTCCGCTCGCTAGGTGACTCTGGGCCGCCCGCGGCGTGCGGCGGGGTGGCCGACGCGTCAGCGCGGCGCGAGGCTTCCGTGCAGCACTCCGTTGATGCTTGCCGGATCCGCACTGTGCCCCAGACGGCGCCAGCGCGTTTCTCGCCATCGCTCGGGCGTCCATTCCCTGTATTTTTTCGGTCTCGTGCGTGCTTTTATCGCCAAATGATCAAGGATGCTCCTCGATGGTTCTCGCCGAAGGAAAAATGCACACGTCCGAGCGATGCCAAGGTTTTCATTTTCAGAACAGTGGGGCTCCCGCTGCATGGCATTCGTAGCCGTGAGGCCAAGCATGAGGCCGAGGTAAGCAGGTCAGTAACGGGACCACCTCGAACCCTTCCCAGGCAGGAGCACAGTGATGGAGGGCTTGAAATGCTTGGGCCTGGACTTCAGGGGAGAACCTCTCATACAGAGGGGTGACCTTACGCGTGCTGATCTTCTGGGCCAGCCCTGCGATGAGGAAAGGAACGCGAATGACCATCAAGAGGACTGGGAGGTGTCGTCCTTCATGTGCACGTCGTTCATTTCTAATCGTGCTCATTTCTAATTGTGCTCGTTTCTAATTGTTCCTGGCCCCCTAGTGGCCAGGAAGAGGGCCAGGATAGAACAATTAGAAATGAAAGGATCCTGGCCCCCCAAAAATCAAAGAATTTTCGAAGAAATAGACATGAACAATGTGTAGTATAGTACCCATACCATCTGCGCGCGCGTGCCAGCCCTTTGCCAGCGGCCTTCAGATGTAACCCCAAGTCGCTCAGGATGGGGGACGTGCCGAGAGCATGCAGAGACCCCGAAAGCCTTGTCCTTCAAGATAGCCTAACGTAGCCCAAAGGAGGAGGAGAAGGAGGAAAAGGAGGAGGACGAGTAGGAGTAGGAGGAGGAGGAGGACGAGGAGGAGGAGAAGGAGGCGGAGGATGGCTGGAGTAAGCCCAACACCAACACCACTGGTGCTGCGACGCGCCTTCTCGTCGCAGGCCCCTCCCTCGTGCAGAGCGTTGATTCAGAACCAGCTGGCCCAAGACACCTGGGCCAACGTTCCAGCCAAGCCTTGCGCAAACGCTGGGCCACCTCCGCGCGCACAGCCGCGCGCCTGCAAAGGGTAACGAAACAGGGCGAACTTACTTCTGGAGAAATCGAACCATCCCCACATCCACTGGGGGAGCCTTGGCCCCGCAGGCCGGTCCATCCCCCCGAGGATGGTCGGACGGGAGGAGGAGGAAGAGGAGGAGGAGGAGGAGGAGGAGGAGGGGAGATGGAGGAGGAGGAGGAGGAGGAGGAGGAGAGAAGGAGGAGGATGACGGGGTGCAGAGGGAGGTGGGGAGGGGAGGGGAGGAGGAGGAGGAGGAGGAGAAGGAGGAGGAGGAGGAGGAGAACGGAGGGGAGAGGAGGCTTCCCGCCCTCTTCCCTCCCCTTGATTCTCCCTTGGCCCAATGTCCCCGCGTCGTGTTTTCGTCCTCCGCGACGACCAATACCAGAGGCAAAGCGAATGCCCGAGGCGTGCCACACAAGCTGGCGTGCTCCCTGCAACTCGAACGCGAGGCCAGTACGCAGGGAGGAAGAGGAGAGGAACTGGAGACGACGAGGATGAGGAACGAGAGGCGGTGTCCAGACCTCTGTCCTGGTGAACGACTCACCGATGTCGCCGCACCAGGCGCTTCGGTGGGGAGGCCTGGGCCATTCGCGTGGGGTGCACTCACGACTTGTGATCTCAAGTGTTCAGATTTCACGGCGGGCCGTTGGGAGAACTCGCTTCTCAACCATTACTGACAACTGCGCTGATGGAGAGCGACTAGTTGTGCTGCTGTGGCTCTCGCCTTGGAGGCGCGCGCATCCGCCGAACACGCTTCCGACGCTTACACGGATGGAGAGCGGTTGGTTCTAGAGGTGTGGCTCTCGACTGGAATTCGCTTATACTTCACGATCGTTCAAAGTAAAAGGTTAATCCATTTCATGGCCACAGGTGAGCTCATTTCAAAATCGTGCTCGCCAGGTGCAACCTTACATGTTATGCTCGTAGGGATGAGAACATCTAACGCTCACCCAGCTGGGAAACAATTTAGTTTCGGCACGATCTGTGGCTCTCGTGTGCGGCATCCTTGCATGGTAACTTTTTATGCTAATCGGCTTGTGCTTTGTGGTGCTTGTTTTAAGCCGTCTTTGGCAACTGCGACGATATAGAACGGCTCCATTTCAAAGTGTAGCTACCGCCTGATGTACACGTCGTTCATTTCTAATCGTGCTCATTTCTAGTTGTGCTCGTTTCTGATTGTTCCTGGCCCCCTAGTGGCCAGGAAGAGGCCCAGGATAGAACACTTAGAAATCAAAGGATCTTGCACCCCCACAAAATTAAAGAACTTTCTAATACTTAGAACTGAACGGTGTGTATCCTCATGCCCCATGGCCACAGTCTTGGAGTTCTGCCAGCTCTCTGGGCGGACGCCCGGGGAAGGGGTTCACCACCGCTCCTTCTTGCTGTATGCAACCCCTCCCCCACCCGACTGGCGACAAACACGGGACCATGCCCCCCCCCCCCCGCCATCCCTGTCACCGAGACAATACCGTGCACTTTGCACCAGCATCTGGATCGTGCGCGGACGCCCCGCGATCACTTCGCACAGTTTTTGGCAGGGACGGCGGGGGTGGCGGCAGATGGCCTGCTGTCTGCAAGGCCCGCGCCCCCACCATCCCTTGCAAAACAAAACACCATGCACTTGCACCAACATCTGATCACGCGCGGACCCCCCGCGATCACTTTGAATTGGTTTTTGGCAAGGGCGGTGGGGGTGCCGGCATATTGTCTGCTGTACGCATGCAGTGCTAACACGCCCCAGCCATCACTCCCCAAAACGGCGAAAGACCCAACCATATGCAGTTGTGAATGACGTAGTTGTGAATCTCATCTTGTGTGGAACTCCCTATGAGGCAACGAAGCGTGTGAGAGGTGTGCCGACATGGGCGAGAAGCCGCATGTGGCCGCACCCACTGGAACCTCAGGTAGAGCTCCTTAGGGGGCCACGAAGCGTGTGAGGGGTTAGCCGCAATGGACATGCGGTGGGCGGGGAGCCGCATGTGGACCCTGTCATTGGGTCCTCAGGTGGAGCTCCCTACGGGGCCACGAAGCGTGTGAGGGGTGTGTGTCTGTGTGTGTGCCGAAGTCGATATGCAGTGGGCGGGCAACCGCATGTGGCCGCACCCTCTGCGGTCTCGGGCGGAGCTCCCTGTGGGGCCGCAAGACGTGGAAGGGGTGAGCCGCAGTGGGCATGCGGTGGGCAGCCGCGCACACTGGGGCCTTAGGTGGAGCTCCCTGTAGGGCCACGAAGCGTGCGAGGGGTGCAAGGGGTGTGTCGAAATGGCCATGCGGTGGGCGGGGAGTCGCATGTGGCCGCACCCCCATGGGGCCTCAGGTGGAGCTCCAGTACATGGACCACCCATTCGAACCCGCACGCACTTGAGGGGGATGCTCATCCCCCACCCACCCCCGAAATCAATGCTGATTTTAGCATAGGTGACTGCTTGGGGGTTAAAACATTTTGTGCACTCAAGCCCTCTCCATTGCCACACACTCAATATTAAGTATTGGGGGTTCCGGGGGGAGCATCTTGCGCCGCAGACTTCCAATGTATTGTCCATGTACGGTCCCTATGGGGCCACTTAGCGCGTGATGGGGTATGCACAGACAGGCGGTGGGCGCGGAGACGCATGTGGCCGCACACACTAGGGCCTTAGGTGGAGCTCCCTATGGAACAACGAAACTTGTGATGTGTGTGTGTGTGTGTGTGTGTGCCGAATTGGGCATGCGTTGGGCGGGGAATCGCTTGTGGCTGCACCCACTGGGGCCTTAGGTGGAGGTGTAGTGGGCGTCTGCAGAGTGGACACGCGGTGGGCGGGGAGACGCATGTAGCCGCGCCCAGCTGTGGCCTTTCGTGGAGCTCCCGCTGTGGCCACGAGGCGTGTGAGGGGTGTGCCGAAATTGGCGCGCGGTGGGCGGGGAGTCGCATGTGGCCGCACTCACTAGGGCCTTGGGTGGAGCCCCACATGGGGCCACGACGCGTGCAATGTGATGTGCAGAAATGGGCATGCGGAGGGCAGATGCACGGCTGGGAGGAGGGATGCGGGGCCGCGGGGTTGGGAGGTGACGCGGGGCGCTGTCTCTTGAAAGCGAGGGCCCGACAACGCAGGACAGTTGGGAACAATTCCACGTGCACGTTGCACCAAAAAATGTGGATCCTGCGCGGATGCTTTGCGATTCTGTTGCATTGGGTTATGACAGGGACGGCGGGGGGGGGCGGCATCTTGCATGCTGTGTGCAGGCCCACCATCCCTGTTACCATAAGCAGGACGCACAGTTCCTTTTGCCGGGGACGGCGGGTTGGGCGGCATACTAACTGCTGTGTGCAGGACTACTGTCCTTGTCATAGACAAGTGCAAAGCGATTGCGTGTGCACACCCGCACACAAAACATAATGATCGCAACCCCGCGGTCATCTTGCATGAGTCTGCGGCAGGAATTGTGGGGCGGCCGACGTATGCTGACTGTGGCGCACCTGGTGCGCGTGGCGCACCTGGCACGTGCGGCGCACCTCGCGGGCACCGCGCACCTGGCTAGCGTCTGCATGGTTTCCCGATGGTTGTCGATGGCGGCCCCTGCCTGTGCTGAGACGCGGGCGCCACTGATGTAGCCATCGGTCGGAAGAAGTAGGTAGAAACATGATGTAGGAAGGCGCTGGAAATATATTGGGTTTCCGCACGCCTCCTGAAGTGGAAGGAAGAGGGAAAACGACTCGACTCTTGACGTAGGAAGGCGCTGAAAGTAGATTGGAATCTGGGAATCCAAAAATACCTACTTTCAACGACCGATGGGTAGTGGGAGGGCGGGTTGGAGTGAGCGGCACGGCTTGCGGCTTGGGCCAGCTTGATCCTCACCCCCGCTCCCTCCCACTGGGTCTGGATGTGGCACCCCGCGGATCGTTAGAACGTCCAAGATGGCCCAAGACGGCTCTAAGAAGGCCTCACTCAGAGAGGCCAAGATGGTCTCCAAGATCGTTCAAGATAGCCCAGGATGGTTTCCAACGTGCTCCAAGGGGCCCCAAACCCGTTTCAAGATGGGCCCACGTGTCCTCAGAGCCTCCCCAGGACGCCTCCAAGAGGCCAACATCCCCCAGAAAATCAGTGTTTATTGCCTTAAGGCACTTTCGCTTCCGATGTCCTTCCGATGCCCCAATATTGCTCCACGATGGCCCAAGAGGGGCCCGAGAGAGCTCTAAGACGGTTCCCAGAGCGCCCAAGAGCGCCCAAAGAGGACGCCAATAGGCGATTTCAGGGGCTCGAGAAGGGCAGCGCTTTTAAGAAGGGACCCCCTTTCTTTGATCGATGTCCTCCAAGATGGCCCCTGAGAGGGCCTCCAAGGCGTTGAACAATGCCCCGAACGAGCCCCAAGAGGTCTCTGAAAAAGACATCCCAAATAGCCCCAAAGCCAGGCACCAAGATGGCCCAGGCAAGCTGGCAATAGGCTCCCATACCGAAAGATCCACGAAGTCATATAAAGTTGACTCCTAGGCCTGCTCAGGCAGATCCCGATCCTCGGTTTTGATGGCTGCCCCCACTCTTTGTTTCACTGCGTGCTCCCACCCTTCCCTGATCAATGCAACGCGCCTGGGCATCGTTACCGGATGTGCTGGTGGGGATCTGCAAAGCGTCAGTAATTTCGAGCAAACTGCACGGAGGGGGCTTGTTCTTTTTCAGAGCGCTGCTCTCGCCCAGCGCTGCGCATGCTTGCCTCAAGCTTGCAACATGCCTGAAGTGCGGCTCCATCTCAAACCGGTTTGCCTGTGTCAGCGTGATGACATCGCATCAGGTGGTGTCTGCTGGGCTCCCTCTGATCGTCGTCGTCGTCCTCCTCCTCCTCCTCCTCCCGCCTCCGAAGCACCACCACCACCTCCTCCTCCTCCTCCTCCTCCTCCTCCTCCTCCTCCTCCTCCTCCTCCTCCTCCTCCTCCTCCCCCTCCCCCTCCCCCTCCCCCTCCTCGTCGTCGTCGTCGTCCTCCTCCTCCCGCCTCCGAAGCACCCCCACCGCCCCCACGTGGCGTGACACAGGCGGGCCCCGACGGCCAACGGGGCCCGGACCCTGGGGCCCCCCCCCCCGAGACCAGCTCCTCGCCCTGAACCGCTCCTTGAGAGCCTTGGGTCGGGCATGTCCCCCTAGGTGAATACGGCCCCCCAGTCGGCGAGACCAGCCGCGTCATACGAACCTTCGCGCAGCGCGTACTTTCGAAACCAGCGTGGATTCATGCACGTTCCTCGTGGTTCGGGGGGTCGACGTCACCGAACGCCTACGCCTACGCTTGAGCCTTGGGCCGGGCATGTCCCCTACAGTTGTGTTGCTCCCGTCGTGCTTAAGGACGGCATCCCAAAAATAATTTCGAGCTCCCGGAAAAGTGTCGAACGAGTGCCGAAAGAGTGTCTCGAAACAGTGTCTCCTAGGGCCCGGCACGTGAAAACCCTCGAGTTTAGGGGTGCGCTCGAAATTCGATCTGGTGATCACGGCTGAAGTAGGTTGGAACATCATACCCCTTACAGGGGGGTTTTGGACGACAAACTATAGATGCCCCCCAACTCATGCAAAGATATGCGAAGACTGCTCAAAAAATGGTCCCCGTACTATTTGTTTTGACTATCTTTGATTATGCCTCTGGTCGAACAGGCCGACTCAATTTTAGTCCCGGGGCCCACGGAGGGCTCCGAGGGGCCGACAACGGCGATCAAAAGCCAGGACCCGTCTCCCGCAATATCCGCTCGCTTCATGGTAGCCCTGCGCACCATCCATTGAATGGGGCCCTGGGACACACAAATAAATACACACAAATAAAACGATCCCCCATATTTTCCCATATTTTCTGGGTTTTTGTCTTCCCCACCACTTCCCATATTTTCCTATATTTTCTGGGGAGTCGACGATTAATTGTGTCTGTGTGTTTCTTTCCCTCCTGATCCATGGGGGGCAGCGGCCCAAATGACGACAAGCCGGACCTTCTTCCAAGACACCCTCTCTGTTGGAGGCCTGCCGCACAAGCGACGCGCCATGAGCAGCCAGTACACCGCCTCGAGGAGTCGCTTCAGAACCTTAGAGGCACCCCTCCTCCTCCTCCTACCCCTCCTCTTCCCTGTTTCTCCTTCACGTTTCCTGTTTCCTTCTTCCTCTTCCTCCTCCCTCCCTCCTCCTCCCTCCTCCCTCCTCCTCCCTCCTCCTCCTCCTCCTCCTCCTCCTCCTCCTCCTCCTCCTCCTCCTCCCGCTCCTCCAACTGCTGCTCCTCCTCCTCCTCCGCCTCCTCCTGCTCCCCCTGGACTCAGACTCTACAACTCGACGTCTATCAAAGCTGGGCGCCGATCGCACAACACGCGCACACCGAATGTGCCAACAACCGTTCGCAAAAAGAGAGCCGGGCACCCTGCCGGCGCGGCGGCCCCCGCACTGGAGCGCGCCAGTCCAGGATCCGAAGCACGCCCCGCTCGCAGCCACGGCGTGCTTCTTCCCCGGCGAGCTTCTCGGCGGGCTCAAGCTGCGGACCCAGACCTGATCGCGTCGTAAAAAATTCAAGACGGGAGGTTTTTGGCTATTTTCGGCCTCTGGGGGCCCTCGCTGGGCGCCAGGACCGTCGAAAAACGACTCAGGACGAAAAACCGGTCCCGGGGAAAGGGTCGGGACTTCCAGGGACGACGTCCTGAAAAAATCAGGACGTCGCATGTCTGGCCGGCCGAGGAAACTGCGCAGGGTCCTGCTGCGGTGCGATCTCCATCGGCAAGTCCCTGTCCGACGCTGCGCGGGCCCGCGGCGCAGTTGCAGGAACCGCGGGTGCACTGTCTGCCGCCGCGCGGGCCGATGCCGCTGGGGCCGGAACCGTCGGTGCACGATCCGCACCAATGAAGCGGACAATCGGCGATGACGTCGGCTTGTCCGCGGCGCGCCGGACAGTGCGCCAAACGGGTGTCTGTGCTCTGCCAAAGTTGCTGGTGGCGTGCTGGGTGTGAGATATTGCGGCGCAGCTGGCGCGCCGTCCACTCGCCGTGCTGGAAGGCCTCGAAGTAGATGGGGCACTCCCTATCGTCGCCACTGAACGCCGTTACTGAGGGAGGCGGAACAATCGGTGCAGCGGCCGGCGCTCAGGGCGCCACCGAACCTCTCCGTTCTGACCGCCGACAAACAGAGATGCAGGGACGTCGGCTCGCACCGCGCGCCAGGCCGCTCTAATCGAGCGCGAGTCTTGGTCGTCTTCGCCGAGCAATGACACCATCTGCAGCGGACCGACCCATTAGGGACCTGCTCGAGGTCGTGAGAAAGCAGAACGAGTGGGTGCGTCGGGTTTTTCGGCCTCTGGGCGACCCGAGGTTCGACCACGCTGCTGCTGGCCACCAACTGGGCCGCCCTGGATAGGGTCCCGATGTGTGGTGCTTCGGAGTGACGGCGTCCCAATCATCATGCCCTCCAGTGCCTCCCCGCTCGGCACCGGCGACGCAATCGCCGGATGCCTCTTCTCTGGTTGCTTCTCCCAGGGCTCTCGAGACACAGTCCCAAGGAAGCTCGGGGCCTTGTTCTGACACCGCCGAAGCGAACGTCGTGTCGAGCAGCTGTCTCACACCTCAAGCTACCCCCACGGGCGGGGGCGCGGGCTGCCTGAACGCAGTCCGAGCATGCCCAGGACGCGTCCAAGAGCGATCCTTGCACATCTTGGTGATGCTGTCCTTGATGAGGTATCGGTTGTGCACGTTCTCGGTCGCCGGTCTTGGCGGATGCCCCGACGGGCCCTCGAGGAACGTCTCCTGTGGCAGTGGCTGGGACGAAGTGCGCGAAGGCGGAGGTGTTGAAGGCGGTGCGCGCGCTCCCGGTCGCGGGTCCTGGCAGCTGGGGTGGTACAGCCCTGGCGGACGTCTGCTG
>CAUYUJ010000704.1:17500-102500 GCA_963575745.1 Prorocentrum cordatum
AGGTGGTACCCCGTGCTGTGCTGTGCATCTGGGATCTGCTGGTGGTTGTCATCGCTGTCCTGCTTGTCTACGGGCTGCTGGAGGCAATCCTCGCTGTTCTCCTCTTCAAGGAAGTGGTCGAGGTCTGCCATGTCCATGGTGCTCCGTCCTGCTGGTGGGGGACGGGCACCCCTCTGCATCCCGTCTGGCGCAGGGCTGGGGCCTAACCCCTCGCCACGCTGGGGTCCTCTGCGGCCTACCCCCTCGCCGCGCAGGGGTCCATGGTGGCCTGTCCCCTCTCCGCACAGGGGCCTGCTGGAGGGTTTATGCCGCTCCTCCGCCCTTCCCGCCTCCAGGGGCCGCTCTGGCTGCGGTACCCTGGGTCCCTTGGGCCTCTCAAGCTCGGGCGCTGGCGTTGCCGTGCGCAGCTCGGCGGGGCTGCTGGAGGCCCTGGCCTCTGGGTTCCTCCTCGGCTGTCTGGCTGGAGCCCTGCTTGGCACTCGCGCTGCTGCTTGCGGTCGCGGGCTGCGGCTCCTCACCGCTGGCTCCGTCACGCCCAGGAAATGCTCAGCCATTGCTCTGCGCCGCTCTGCCTCCTTCGGGTCCTGCTGCTGGATCTGCCTGCGCGCCTCTCCGCTGTTGAGCCATGCCAGGCGGCAGATCTCCTCCGCCGCTCGGCGCTGGCTGCGCTGGCGGCTCGGCCCTGACACGTTGCTGAACAGCCTCTGGTAGACGCCAGTCTGCAGCGCCCTCAGCACATGGGGCACGCACGCGGCCTGCCACGATGGCCAGCCCTGCTCGCCCTCTTTCTGGATCCAGCAGCCTGCCAGCGACTGCATGCGCTGCTCAAGCCTGTTTCTCTCGAGCCACGCCACCTCCTGCTCGGGGTCCTGGTCAGCTTCTCCTTTGTTGTCTCGAAGCCTTGGGTGGAGCAGGCCGGCCTCATCGGCTTCGCTCGCGAACTTCATCAGGTTGGGCCCCACTGGCTTGGTCAGCGTCACTGCCACCTGCACGGCCGTCTGCATCAGGCTGTTGGCGTCGTGCCTCTGATCAGGTCCTGCCGTGGTCTCCATCTCCTGGTTACTCGGCTCGCCCTCCAGCTCTGGGGCTTCACTGTCTGGGGTCGAGTCATCATCGTCCAGGTTCTCTGGTGACCACTCTCGGCTGGCCTCTGCTGTTCTCGGCAGCGGCCTGCGCTCGCTGCTGGGGATGCTGTGCGCTAGGATGTTGTTCCTTCTGTTCTGGAAGGCGTCCATGTGCACTCTTGCTGCCTGCTGCCTTGTACCGTGCGGGAGGGTAAGCATCCTGGTCATGAGCCTCCGTCGCGTGCGGTGCGTGTTGCGCCAGACTTCTTCGCAGAAGTCCTTGATCTGCTGAAGCTCCTGCGCGGTGACGGCCCTGGTCTGCTCTTGCGTGTCCGTTCTGCCACCCACATTGGTGATGGCCAAGAGGTGCGGTACGCAATGCTCCATCCAGTCGTCCATGTCGTCCCAGACCTCTTGGTCGACCATGTTCATCCACTGCTCCGCGTAGCCCTCCATGTGGTCCACGAGCCTCCAGCTGGCTTGGACGACAGAGTGCGGATGGTTGGGTGGCTGCTGTGGAGCTGGCTGCGGGTCCCCTGCCTCTGAGCTGCCCCCGTCCAGGTCGATCGCCTCGTGGTTACTCAGGCCGAGCTTGAAATCACCAGGCAAGGTGATCTCGTTGAGACCCTCATCAGCTGGGTCTGCTGCTGGCTTAGCTCCTCTTGGCAGCTTGCCCCTCTGCATGTCCGCCAAGACCCGCCGCCCTGCTGCTGTTGGGGGCTGACATGGCCTGGCCAGCTTCCTTGCCACTCCTGCCACGATCCTGCTCTTGTGGTCTCCAAGGTAGCTGGTGCCGCCACATTTCTCGCACCAGAGCCAGCCATGGGAGAACTGCGTCTTGTGGGAGACGTACACCACCTGCGTGCCGATCTGCAGCGCCTTGAAGTCGAGCCTGACGTTGCCGTGCTGGTCCTGGTGGCCGCCGTACTTCCCGAGGCATTCTCCCGTCTCTGCCAGCCAGTCTCTGATGCTTTGTCCTGTGGCTGGGCCACTGCGACACGTTGCACACCACCATCGCGGATGTAGCTTGCGCAAGTCGTGTCCCAGCTGGGCTGCCCTGTCCCTCGCCGTCTGCGGCTTTCGGCGCTTGGCCTTGGGACGCTGAGGGGCCTTGTTGGGGTCCTCCACCGTCACCGCCATGTTGATGGCTAGCAGCCGGTTTTGCACCGCCGTGGTGATCTGGTCCCTGATCTGCTGCTGCGCGATGATGGCTGGATCCAGTGCTCCATGCTCCGCTCCCCAGCCTGCGCACTTGTCTGCCATCTCGTTTCCTATGACCCGCCAGGTGGGACCATTCCACCTCTCCAGCTCGGCTGGGTGCTCGATCAGGTGGCTTGGGATGTGGTGGCCCATGATGGTGTCCGTGCTGTTCTGCAGCTGGTGCTTCGTCTGGAGCCAGAGGTCGTAGTTCGTGCTCCTGTAGTCCAGGTCCTCAGGATCCTGGATCTGCTTGAGTGCGTCCAGGGCGTACTTGCAATCGCTGACTATGTTGAGCCCCCTGGCTGTCGCCGCCGTGGTGTACCCGATGGCTTTGCTCATGGCGGTGAGCTCTGCCCGTGGCACCGTGTGCGGCGCCCTGATCGTGACGTACCAGGCGGCCACTTCCTGCGGGCGTCCTTGCTCGTCGAACCTGAAAGCCACCACTGCCCAGCCGCAGCGTCTGAGGCGGGGGTCCTGGGCCGTTGCCCCTGCACCACCTGAGCCGTCCGTGAAAACATAGTCTGCACGGACCTTGTGCCCTGACTGGGCTGCCGCCTGAGCCTCTTCGCTGGTGCAGAAGATCTGCGCCGCCTTCGCCGCGTCCTCGTCTGGGTCGACCTTGGCTGCCCAGGCCGCTGGCGGGATGCCACGGAGCCAGAAGTGCAGGTCTTGCCGCTGGTCCAGCGCGTCCTTCGCCTTCTTCGCCAGGTCGGTGTCATTGCTGTGCCCTATCTCTGCGTTGGCGGGGCATGCGTAGTAGCGGTGTTCCTCTGTCTCTATCGCCTCGCCGCATCTCGCGCAGGTGTCGTCGCCTTCTTGGTTGAGGTTGGCCGCCCTGCGACGCTCCCTGGTCCAGGTGCCCGCCGCCGCTATGGTCTCCAGCATGGCTGCCTCTGCATGCTGTCCTTTGCGCCTCCTCCTCCTCAGGTGGCGCTGCAGCTGATAGAGGTCGCCTCCAGCCTGAAGTCCTTCTCCACCGCGATGGCCAGCTGCTTGCTGCCAGAGCTGCTGCTGCGCGCTCTGCTGGACTTCATGCAGGAGCGCGCCGAAGTGAAGAATGTCATCTGGCTTGTAGGCCCACTCGTCACCTGCTGGGCTGGTCCAGCTGTCCAGGCGTCGCGGTATCCAGCCTAACCCAAGCAGCTGCGCGATGACCCCTGCCATAGGCCCCTTGACCTGCTGCCATCTGCGGTTGGGTTCCAAGGCGTCCAGCTTGGCGTAGAGCAGGAGCCAGCCTCTCTGGTACCTCTTGAGCTCCGTCGGGTGGTCGACTATGGTGAGCCAGAACTGCTTGATCTGGTCGCCGATGGCTCGGGTTACTGCCTCTTGCATTCCCCCCTGGATCAGGAGGATGGTGGACGTGCAGCGTCCAGCCTTGTGTCCGCCTGTGAGGAGCGCTGCCTCCGTAGCCCTGACCGACTTCGCCTCCGTGGGCGTGATGCCGTGCGCTGGTAAGTCCCAGGCCTGCTGGCAGTAAGCCCCTGCTGAGTAGACCTTTGCCGCGCCTCTGGCGTCCGTCTTCGCTAGGTCCTTGAGCTTGGCCACCCTCTGCTTGGCCTTGGCCTGGCGCGCGGCATGGGTGGGTCGCCGCAGCTGCTTGCCGAGGCTGGTGTCCACGCCGAGGTCGCGCACTACACCTGGTTGCTTGTTGGGGGTGCCCAGGCTGTCCAGGATGCTGGCGACTTCAGCCTGGAAGTCCTTGCCCGAGGCCACCACTGCCTTCTTAACGGAGATGGGTATCGAGAGCTGCTTGAATCCATCGTGCACCAGCGCTGCCACGTACTTGATCTGGTCAATGACCTGCCGCCGCGCACCCTCTACCTGCAGGGCCAGGTCGCCCAGGTACTGCTGCATGACGACGAAGATGTGGTGCCTGTGCGCTGCATCCAGGATGCCATACAAGAGCGGTCTGGTGAGGTCGACCGCTTGGCCGCAGCCAGCTACCATGCTGTTGGCAGGCTCGAAGATGTCCGAGAAGAGGCTGTGGGCCATGATGGCCCTGGGCGCAAGGTACATCTGCACGGCCATTGCCAGCGGCAGCAACTGGTACTGGAGGGCGCTGGCCTTCTCGATCAGCTGGTCGAGGCCTATGTTGTCGTAGAAGTTTGCCGCGTCGTAGAAGACTCCTGCTGCATGAAAGCCCATCTCCGTGGCGGCTTCTGCCCTCATCAGTCTGTGCATTGCCACTCGTAGCGCTGAGGAGCCAGCTACTGCCGTGTCCCAGAAGCCCGCTGTTGTCTTGCTCTAGGTGGCTACTATGGGCCTCCTGGCTGCGCTCCAGATGCGGTACGGCATGGGCATGAGGCCGATGGGGCGCTCACCGCCGATTCCTGGCTTCTTGCCCAGCAGCAGCTCCAGCACCAAGTAGAATTGCCACGGCCACGCTGCCCGTTGCTCACAGCTGGTCAGGCACTGCACGAAGTCTTCCAGCCCCTGGGCGCCCATGGCCTTGAGCTCTGGAGCCCTCCACCAGTCCGCTCCTTGGCCAGCATTGCGCTTCAGGTGCTGGATGATGGAGCTCATGATGTCCTTGCTGATGGGCTCGCATTCTCTTGGGCCAAGGCAGCCTGCCTCAGCTTGGCCAGCGCCTCTTGGATCCTCTCGGCCTTCTGCGCATCTCGTGTCCACCTGCGTTGCCATGCCTCTTTGCGCAAGTCCACCAGCTGCTGCGGGTGGTTGATGACCTGGCCCTCGTGCTCAAGGATGTCCTCCAGGTGGCTGCGCTCCGCTGCCTTGGTGTAGGCGTGGGCCATCTTCGCACTGCCTGCCGTGGCGTCGTGCACCCAGTGGATGTACGCCTTCTTCACCGCCTTTGTGAGTAGCTTGGCCATGCTCTTTACCTCCTCTGCTACCCTGCTGATCGTCCCTGGGTCCACGAGGGCGCCCTCTGCTATCGCGTGCAGGTCTGTGAGGAGGGCCTGCTGCTGGTCCTTGGCTGCACCTTCTTCGTTCAGCCTGCCTGGGTCAGGCTGGTTGAGCTGCTGTGCGAGCTGCCGTCTTGTGTTGATCTGCTGCTGCGTCTGGTGGCCGCTGTGGGTGCGGACCTGCAGCTCTCGGCGGCTACTCGGGCCACTGCCTGCTCCTGGAGCATCATGTAGTTGTCTTCGAGCTGCTCCTTCTGGTGCTCGTTCGCCAATAACTTCTCGCATAAACCTCCGCAGGTTAGCAAGCTCCCTCCAATGCATCATTTCCAATTCGTGCCTCCTCGTCGGCTCCTCTCGCGTAAGACCTTGGAGAAAGCCTCGACGTCGTGGTTCTGCATGCCTCCATGCTCGCTCGCAGAGGTCCCTGATGATGTGGCTGAGGCCGGCCTGCTGGTACCTGCGCCTGAGCAGTCTCACCATGCCATTGTTGCCTCCGCCACCCAAGATGGTCTCCAGGAACGGCACACAGATCTGCATCCAGTTGCTGTTGTCCGTGGGGAGCTGCACCAGGTTGTCCATCCAGATGGCCGCCCAGTACTCCAAGTCATCTCTCATGGCCACGTAGTCTTCCCGCTCCCGCTGGTGCTGGTCCTCATTCCAGAGGTCTGGTGGGGGCAGGCCCATATCACGTGGCTCCTCTGCCTCTGGGCCTGGCGGCGCTTGGTTCTGACTCCCCAGGTGATCGGTACCCTCTGCCTCCAGAGTGCCAGCTGGCTGAGGAGGTGAGCAGTGCGTGTCACCTGGGGCAGTATTATCAGATCCAGCTGCATGACAACGAACGGTCTGGCCGTAGTCGATGCTGTCCTGCTGCCTCTCGATGGGCTGGTGGTGCCCGTCGCAGTCCTCCTGATCTGCGGTCTCCTGGCGATGCTCCAAGCAGTCCTCCTCCTCCTCGAAGGGGTCGTGGTCTTGGACGTCCATGGTGCTGCGTCCTGCTGGTGGGGGAAAGGCAGATCCAGCTGCGCGACGGCGAACGGCCTGGCCGAACTCGAGGCTGTCCTGCTGCCACTCGATGTGCTGGTGGTACCCGTCGCTGTTCTCCTGGTCCGCAATCTCCCGGCGGTACTCCAAGTAGTCCTCCTCGTCCTCGAAGGGGTCGTGATCTTGGATGTCCATGGTGTTGCGTCCTGCTGGTGGGGGAATGGCACCCCTCTGCATCCCTTCTGTGCAGCTGTCTGCGCTGCTGTGGGTTGGTCCCACGTCGAGGTCTGGGACGCGCCCCGTGGCGTCGCACTTGGGGGACGGGAACCCCTGACACATCTCAGGGCAGGGGCCAGCTGCCTTTCCATGGTCAGCTGCGCTCGCCTGTGTGGGGGATGGGTACCCCGAGGAGAGTGAGGTGGGGCCTACCTCTTTCTCTAGGCCAGGCCGCCTCGCCCTCATCTCTTGGAAGGCTGTGCCCGTCTCGGAGGTCCAGGACGCGTCCTTTGGCGGCGATGCTGGGCTGAGACAGGGTCGCTCTGGGCTCTCTTGGGCTGGCCCCTCTGTGAGCTCCTGAACCTCGGCCTGAGGAGGGGAGACCTCCTCAAGTGCTGGCTGATTCGCGATGTCCTTGGTGCTACTGCCGCCGCCTCCATCTGCGCCTCCACTGCCTGCGTGCCGCTGCTGCAGCTCGGGGGGGCCCTCGCCCCGCTCGGTGGGGGCGCGATCCACCGAGCTTCCTCCCGAGCTCTTCGATGGGCTCATGGCTGGTGCGGGAACTCCGTCTTCGTGGCCTACCAGGCTGTCAGACATGACGGGGCCAAGCTCAGGCGCCGACGGGCCCTGTCCACCTCCTGAGTCCTCATCGGGAAGTGCCTGGGTCTTGCCCTGTCGACTTGCTGCTGCCTCCTGCGCTCGGGCATCATGGTGCGAGAGCTGCCGCGCCAAGGAGGAGATCTCCGCCCACCACGCGTGGATCTTCCTCTCGACCCCTGCCCATGGCGTAGAGGTGACGGTGTCCTTGATGCTCGCGCTCTCGTAGCTCGGGGGCCGGCTGTGCCCGAGATGTCGTCCACGCTCTTCCTCTGGGATGCCGATGCTCTCGCACAGGCTGAGCTCGAGGGTGCTTGCGAAGCGGTCGTACTGTTGCCCCAGGTCCAGCATGTCCCGCTCCATCATCTTGCCGACGACTGTGTGCTGCAAGTGCTGGGGAAACTCGTCGTAGGCGCGCGCGCTGACCCGCTCGGAGGTGGCCTGCCACAGCACGTCAGGGATGACGTGCTGGACCTCCTTGTCGTAGTACACCTGCGGCACTGGCTTCATGTCGTTCTCGTCCAGGTCGCATCCTGCCTCTGCCAACGCTTGCTGACGTCGGCGCATGGCCTCCTGGCCTCCGCGCGCCGCTCGTCTGCAAGCGGCTCTGGACTTCGGCATTCTCTCGACTGTGACTGGCGGCTTCATGGCTGCTGGCCTGCGAAGTACCCTGCCCTTGAGCATGAGAGGCCGCCCCTTCAGCTTCAAGCGGATGCCGATGTGCGGCTTCCACGGCGCGGTCCTGATCAGCTCCAGCTGGTCGAAATACGGCGCCGGGCCCTGCGAGATCAGCGCGAAGTCGATGCACCTGGCATCACCTACTGCTGGGAAACATGTGGGGGCGCCATCCTCCGCCGCTGCTGCCTGAGCATTCAGCGCCCTGGGCCAAATGCTGTTGTTGAGCTCCGACGGCGTCATGTTGAAATCCCCAAGCGCTGCCCAGGGCCCTCCCCAGACGGCCATCTTCTCCCGCAGGTCGCAGAGGATGTCGACGTTCCGCTCTCCAAAGCCCGTCCCACACTCAAGGTAGACGAAAGCCACTGCGAAACGAACCTTGTGCAAGTTGGAGATCACCACCGTGACGTCACTGCCGTCCTCGTGCAGGTAGTGCTCATCAAAACCCGCGATCCTGTCCTGGATGTCCAAAGATCCTCGCGTGATGGCACACGTGCCTCCTCGAGTGCCTTCCCCTTCTCCTGGCCGTGCCTAGGTCCAGTAGCTGTGCATGCCATCCCTCCTGGGCGCCGCTCTTGCCTTGCTTATCTGCGCAGGCTGGCGGAGGTGGTGCTCCGCGATGCCAATGATGTCCCTGTCCTTGGTGTCGTTGATCTCCATGAGGTAGCCCTGTGCCTGGAGGCCCCAGGTCGTGACGTTGAAGAAGTCGATGTGGTGCGGGCGGCGAGCCTTCTTCGTGCTCGCCTTGGGGCGGCTACCCTGCTGAGTGGTCACCTTGCCCTTCTGCATCGACGACTGTCTCGGCGCGCCTAGCCAGCGAGACCTTCTCTCGCGCCTCCTGGATGTGGGCCTCCACTCTAGCTCGGCGTTCTTCTGCTTTGTCATGTTCTGCTGCGCCTGCTTCTGGTTGGGCAGCTGCTGCGGCGCCGGTGGGCGCAGCCGCGGCGGCTGTCCCTGCTGCCTCAGTGCAAGTGGAGGCACCTCGCTGAGGGGCTGGGCTGGCGGCGCAGACTCGCTTGCCTGGTGGGGCTTCTGCTGCTGCTGGGTCTTGCTCTCCGCTCTTTGACAGGCGCTTGGTGCAGGCCTGCTCGAGCTGGCGCAGCTGCTCCTGGTGCCTGGCCGTCTCTTCCTCCAATAGTCGCAGGTGCTTCGCCGTCTCCTCCTCGTGCTCCTTGACCGTCTGGGCCATGCGCTCGCCCTTGGCCTTTGCTGCTCGCCAGACCTCCTTGTCGGGCTCGGACCACTTGTGGAAGTCGTCAGGATCATGCTCGAACTGCTCCAGGAGGGCTGCCAGAGTTGGCTTCTCGGCTGCAGGTTCTGCTGGGGCCTCTTGCTTGCCGACTGTGGCCTTGAGCTTGTCGAACTCATCTTCGGCTGCAATGGAGGCTTCCATGGCTTCACGAAGCTTGCGTTCACTCTCAGCCAAGTACTGCTGGGCACTCTCAACTTGCTCCCCTGCCGATCGTACTTTCTTCTGGAGTTTGCCCAAGCGTCGAGCAGCTGCCTCCACTGCCTTGAATCCAACGACTGGTTGGTCTGCTGGTGGCTTGGCTGCGGCGAGCTCTGGCCAGAGGGCCTCGTAGTGCTGCCTGAGCGGGTCGTCCTTGCTGAGCTTGCTGTAAGCTGCTGCGGCGGCAGCCTTGAGGTCGACAGTCTTGTCGTGAGGTAGTGGCTGGCGTTGGCCTCCTTGTCCTTTCCCGCCTGCGCCACCACCTGGCTGCCAACCATCTGCCCAGCTGATCCTGGGCGAGGTTCCTCCTTGGGGCTGTGCTGCCAGCCACCCACCATCGTCTTCACGGAAGACATGACCGTCGGGGACGAGGCAGGCGAGGTTCTTGCCGCAGATGCAGAGGTCGCCCCTGCTGGTGATATTCTTGCAGTAGCGCCATCAGCTGCACCCGTCACACACCACGTAGCTGCTGCGAGGAGGGCGACTGCCACTGCTGCTCCTCTTCCACGGAGGAACCCTCTGGCGATTCGGGGTCCCCGACCAGGCGCTGCCCGCCCCGCGTCCGCCGCCGCCACTCCCCATGGCTGCAGCGGTGCCGCGCGCGCGCCCGACGCCCGTCTGGGAACTGTCCTCGGTCCAGAGGTCTCCCTTCGGCCTGGAGGCTGGACAGCCCCCCAGGTCGTCATCTTGAGCCAAAATGGCTACGGAGGAGGAGAAGAGGAGGAGGAGGAGAAGGAGGAGGAGGAGGAGCAGGACTTCTCCACCGTGTGCGGTTTCTTTAACAGAGGGCCTTTCGAAAGCCGTACGCGCGGAAGGCGGGTGGAGCTCAACGTGCGGCTCTCGCCCGGGAAGCCTCCAGCAACCCGGGTGGAGCTCGAGCGCAGGCCGCTGCCAAGGCACCGCCGGACGGCCTCGTAGGCGCTCTGCCTTCTGGGCCCGCACGGCGCCCGTATGTCATCGGCCTCCACCCCGACCCCCAGCTTCACGTCGGGCGCGTCCCCCTACGGGCGGATCTTTGAGGACAAGTGACAAATACGCAACGCATGCCCCCCAAAGTGCTCCAAAACGGTCGAACAATCGTCCCCAGATCATGTTTGGACTATTCTCGACTCTTCCCCCTGTGGAGGGACAGGCGCGACTTCACCCGAGCTTCGCCGTCGCCATCGACAGCAGGCGCCACTTCTTGGGGTGCTTCGTCGCGCGCTTGTCCGGCGGGGTGTGGTGGGGGGCCTGCGCTCCGCTCTCGTCGTTGGGAGTGGACTCTCTGGAGCCGCGAGGAATGGAACTGCACAGGTCCACCAGAACGGCCAGGACGAGGAGCACGATCTCATCGAGGAGATGCTGGCCAGATTCACGGAGGCCGTCGTGCTCGGCACGCAAGTCATGGAGTTCTGGGGCCACGCAACGCGGGATCGTGGCCACTGCTTCCAGTGCCGCCTCGGAGAAGGCGTTCCTGCAGGGCTCCAGGAGGCGGTGTAGGAATCATGACCAAGCTGTGGGAGAATACCAGAGGCGACGAGGACCTCAGGTCAGCTGTTGCGAACAAGCGCGAGCGTAACCTCCAGGGGCGCATCAAGCGCGTGGAGGAGTAAGCGCGTGCTCGCGTGAGCAAAAGCCTCTGCACAATGCGGTGCGTACTGCTGTGGCTGGTTACTGGCAGACTTAGCGCATTCGCATCTCCGTGTTCTTGGTCTTTGGGAGGGGACCAGAGTTAGTGTCGTCTCCCAGCAGGTGAAGCACCATCCTTTTTCCACGTGCAACTGACCGCGCGCTGACGATGTGGTGGATTTCGGAAACCCTGAACCCAAAAGCTTGTTCATCTCTTGTGGGCGAATCTTTTACTTCCGCCGCCTTCCGCCAACCTTCCGCCGCCTTCCACCAGCGGAGGCGGCCTCGTTTTACATCCGTCGACCTTCCGCCGCGGAAGAGCTGGCAACTCCTTCGATCCTCGAATGCGAAGCCCTTCCTGGAGTGCCTCATGCACATAATCGCCCGCCCGGCTGCTTCAAATGGTGTCGCTTCGCATGTCTCTGCGATCTGGCTATGGGGCGCGTCTCTGCACGGTGTCTTACCCCTCTGCCCCTCTCTCTGGTGAGCGCGGCCGTCTGCAGCCTGCATGTTGGGCCAGTGCTGGTGGTGGAGCGCCCGTGCCCCGCCGGCAACGCCAAGCGGACACCAACACGGATAGCCTAAGACGGGGGAGAGCGGCGAAGGAGGGAACGAGCGCGGAACTGAGCAGCATGGACAGGCCTCAACGTCTCTGGCCCTTCCTCCTCCTCCTCCTCCTCCTCCTCCTCCTCCTCCTCCTCCTCCTCCCCTTCGCATTCCTGGTCACGCGCTGGATGGATGCAAAACAATTCCTTTCCAAAATAAGGCTTTCGCCTGACTGGCAGGCCGGAATGGAGCTCGTCTTTCAAGGGGGCGCCTCTTGTCGCGAAAAGGGAGGCTGGTAGGAAGTGGTGAGGGTCCTGGGACGGGATGGTGTATTGCAACATCGCTGATGCATCTTGGGTTTACTCTGTTCCTTCCTCCACCCCCATCCTCGCCCTCCTCCCCCTCCTCTCCCCTCTTTTTCTTCTTCTTCTTCCTCCTTCTCCTCCTCGTCCTTCTCCTCCCTCTCCCCCTCTTTCTCCTCCTCCTCCTCCTTCTCCTCCTCCTCCACCTCCTCCTCCTCCTCCTCCTCCTTCCCCCCCCTCCTCCTCCTCCTCCTCCTCTCCTCCTCCTCCTCCTCCTCCTCCTCCTCCTCCTCCTCATCCACCTCCTCCCCCTCCTCCTCCTCCTCCTCCTCCTCCTCCTCCTCCTCCTCCACCCTCGAAGTGGCCCCCCTCGTCGTCCTTTTCCTCCCCGCCACCCCTCAAAATTGCCCCCCCGCCCCCGCCCGCACCCCCAGAAGGACCTCTCTCGGAGCGCGCTCTGAAAAGGCAGCCATCACCCAGAAGTCCAGGAGGCGCGGACGTGGAGACGGAGACGGGTGCGCCTCCTCGCACACCTGCGAGGCCCTCGCCCTCTGCCTCCTCCGCCCCCGCGCGCTCCCCCTCGCTCCTCCTCCTCGCTCTCCCCCTCCTCCCCCTCCTCTTCCCCCTCCTCCTCCTCTCCTCCCTCCTCCTCCTCCTCCTCCTCCTCCTCCTCCTGCTCCTCCTCCTGCCCCCTCCCCTCCTCCTCCCCCTCCTCCTCCCCCTCCACCCTCATCCCCCTCCTCCCCTTCCCACCTTCTCCTCCTCGTCTCGTCCTCGTCCTCCTCCTCCACCTCCTCCTCCTCCTCCTCCTCCTCCTCCTCCTCCTCCTCTTGCTTCTCATTCTCCTCCTGCTCCTCCTCCCCCCTTTTCCACCCTGGCACTCGAGCTGGTCCTCAACCCGGTCGCACGGGAGAGCCCCGGGCTTTGGGTTTGGGTCCCTGTCAGACCACGCCGCTGCAGGAGAGTGAAGCCGGCGGAAGAGGGGGGAGGGAGCCAGGAGAGAAGCGGGAGGCGGAAAAGACGGACGCACGGCCAGGGGCCCTGCGCTACCGGCACCCCCCGCTAGGCGCGCATGCGCCCACCAGAGGCAGGGAGCGGGGAAGGAGAGGGGAGGGAGAGGGGAGAGGAGAGGGGAGGGGAGGGAGATGGGAGGGAAGGGCGGCCCCGCGCGCCCGGCCCTCTTCGCCAGCCGCGGACAGGGTGCCCTGTGTTTTTTGGGGCTTCGATGGTTTTGCGATGGACAGCGCGACTTTCCCACACCAAAAAAACGATGGACGCCCTGGGGTCTCAGGGTTGGGTTTTTGTCGTGGGACGTTTCTTGTGGTCGGGCCCGTGCCGCAGAGGCCATCACTTCCCTTTGCGCAGGCGGCCTGGGCGGGGCGGCGTGGCCTGGGCCCCATTTGCCGAAATTTACCCCGCTGGATGGGGATATGGGCCGTTCCCTTCGGGTTCCGAGGGGTGAAATTTCCAACTGGGGGCGTAATCTGGTGGGGGCCTCGAAGGGGATGGGGATGGGGAGGGGGAAGGGCGTCGGTGAAGCGACGCTGAGGTGTGGACCCGCCGCCCGGGCGTCCCTGGCTGGGGGCGCGGACCGTCTGGCAGCGCCTCCCCAGAGTGCGCTCCGCTGGCCCCCCATCGCCGCCGCGCCAGGCGTCCTTCGCCTCCTCCTCGCCCTTCTCCTCCTCCCCCTCCTCCTCCTCCTCCTCCTCCTCCTCCTCCTCCTCCTCCTCCTCCTCCTCCTCCTCCTCCTCCTCCTCCCCCTCCTCCTCCTCCTCCTCGTTGCCATTCTCCTCCTCCTCGTCCTCCTCCTCCTCCTCCGCCTCCTCCTCCGCCTCCTCCTCCTCCAGAAAACCTCGGCGCTGGTGGCCTGGCTGGCGCCGGCCTGGCACTGAGCAGCCCGGCGAAGAGGAGCAGCGCCTCCCGCTCTTGCTCGGGGTCCCCGGTGTCGGCTGCGGCCGCCAATGCTTCCAGCACCGTCGGGCGCGCTGCGTGACGGACGCGCCACGGAACCGATCCGGCTCTTGAGAGCAAAGGTAGGCGTGCCGATGCGGAGAACCGCTGGCCATGGGAGGCGCTGCCATGTCCCCGCTGCGGGAGCACATCGTTGTCCCAGTCCTCGTGAACCGACGGCGGCAGCGGGTCGTTTGCCTCTCCCCCCCGCGGCTGCCACTGCGATCGTGGCGCTGGCGACCGAACCGAAGCAGCTCGCGCTGCCTGCATGTGTTCTACCGTAGCATTCCCACTCACTGATCGACTAATTACCAGCGTTTTGTCTAAAGGGAGCGGCACATGAGACGCATTTCCACCTCCCTCGATCCAGGCTGCCCCACGCAGCCAGGCGCCGATCCTCGCTCTCGAAGGGGATATTCAGCACCCTTTGCATGACATCCGGCGGGAGGAAGTCGGCTGCAGGCCGACCGCCCAACGTCGCTCCTGTCGACGCCGAACCCGGCGACTGCCCCCGTCCTCGACCCCCTGTGGCACCCTTCCCGGATCGGCGGCCATGATGACGGGGGCCAGAACGCGTACGGCAAGCGAGCGAATAACTGCAGATAAGAAAGCGGGGATAATATCAATATCCGATGCAATGACTGGTGCGGCGGGGCGGAAGGCTCGGTATGCGGCTACCAGCGTCGACGGGGCGACACACGACAGACACGTGGAGCTCCCTTCTCCCCCTCCTCGTCGCCTCACCACCTCCTCCACTTTCGGGGATCTGCTGACCCGGGACAATCCAGACCCGGGCCAGTCAGGCCTTGCAGGATCCTGCAGGATCCTGCACCCAAGCCCAGGTCAATGCGACCCTGGCCCCGCAAGATCCTGCAGGATCCTTCAGGATCCTGCACCCAAGCCCGGGTGAATGCGACCCTGGCCCTGCAGGATCCTGCAAGATCGGGCGCTCTGGCTGATCCCCGTTTGCATTGACTCCCGTCTCTTGAGCCTCGACCCTCCCCCTGTCCCCTCTCCGCCGGGCCCGCCTCCCCGAACACGGGTGCGGTCTTCGCCATCGCGTCCGCCCTGGACCCCCGCGGCCACCTGTCGGCGACTCAATAGGTGTGGTTTACAAAAAGTGTGGTTTGCAACCGGCACCCTGGGGAACATCCTCGGGGGCACCCTGGGGGGCGCGCGGGGACGACAGACTTCCCCCGCGCCCCGAGGCGGCCCGACGAGGACAGTGTCGTGCCCCCCAGGCCCCAACGGCGCCGATCGCAAACCACACCCTGGCGTAACCGTACCCTTTGTAGTCGCTGAACCTGCCCCGCGGCCCGGACGAGGGCCTCGCCGGCGCACCCGGCCCGCCGCGCGGGCCAGACGACGGCCTCGCCATCACATCCTCCGCGGGCGTGTGGGGTGTGGGGGGGGGGCAGGGAGACAGGGCGGAGGAGGGCGACTGGAGGGAGGGAGGAGGAGGAGGAGGAGGAGAAGGAGGAGGAGAAGGAGGAGAACGAGAAGCAGGATGATGATGATGATGATGATGATGATGCTGATGATGATGCTGATGCTGATAATGATAATGATGATGCTGATGATGATGATGACGATGATGATGATGATGATGATGATGATGATGATGATGATGACGATGATGATGATGAGATGATGATGATGATGATGAGGAGGAGGAGGAGGAGGAGGTGGAGGAGGAGGAGGAGGGAGGGAGGAGGAGAGGAGAGGAGGAGGGGAGGAGGCAAGGAGGAGGAGCACGAGAGGAGGAGAAGGAGGAGGAGAAGGAGGAGAACGAGAGCAGAAGGATGATGATGATGGATGGATGATGATGATGATGATGATGATGATGATGAGGATGATGATGCTGATAATGTGAAGAGGATGATGATGATGATGATGATGATGATGATGATGACGATGACGATGAACTGAAGATGATAATGATGATGATGATGAAAGAATGATGATGATGATGATTGATGATGATGACTGATGACGATGACGATGACGATGATGATGATGATGATGCTGATGATGAGATGATGATGATGAATGATGAGATGATGATGATGAGATGAGAGGAGAGGAGGGAGGAGGAGGAGGGAGGGGGGAGGAGGAGAGTAGGAGGAGGAGGCTAGGGAGGAGGAGGATGATGGAGGGGAGAGGGGAGGAGGACGGGAGGAGGGGGAGGAGGAGGAGGTGGAGGGAGGAGAGGGGGGGGGGGGAGGAGGGGGAGGAGGGGGAGGTGGAGGAGGAGGAGGAGGAGGAGAGGAGGAGGAGGGGGGGAGGAGGAGAGGAGGGATGATGAAAAGGAGGGAGAGGAGGACCAACGTAAACCTAATACCCATCAGCGATGTTGGAATAACCCTCCCTTCCAATTCTCTCTTTTCGTAGGCTACATACAGCAATTCTTTTCCACTGAAAAGAAATGCCACGTTGGAGGACAGCCGAGTGATTCTTCAAAGGTGTCAAAACATTATTCTCAGGACTTCAACGCCAAGAATCAACCTGACCGTTGCGTCTTGACCATCCTGAATTGTGCCAGAACGCCCTTCCTGGGTGTTACACTATGAATCAACGTCACTGTTGCGATTGCCTTCCTGGGACTTCAACACCAACGAATCAACGTCACATCAACGTCACTAAGTCACGTTCCTGGGACTTCAACACTATGAATCGTAAATCGTTCCAGAAGCACCGATTCTGGTATCTTGACCATGAGACTTGGTGAAACTCTTACGCCATTTGTAACGAACGTGTGCGGCGCTGACGCGAGAACACCATAAAAAGAGGAACCGCTCTCAATCCGTGAAGCGCTGGCAACTGTAGCAAAACGAATGTGCGCGGCGCTTAGGCGAGACCACCATTTTGACTACCACCCGCCCTCAATCCGTGAAGCTCTTGCAACTATCTGAAGAACCAATGTGCGCGGCGCGAGGGCGAGAACACCATTTTCAATACAACCGACCCTCAAATTGTGAAGCTCTTGTTTTTTTGGAAAAGAATATGCGCGGCGCTAAGACGAGAACAACATTCTGAAAACCACCGGCCCTCAATCCGTGAAGATGTTGCAATTAGTTGAAGCGGATGTGCGCGGCGCTGCAGCGAAAACCACATATGGAAAACCACCTGCCCTCCATGTGTGAAGCTGTTGCCAGTTTGAAAATTTCAGGCTCCTAAGCGGCAAGGAAATCTCAAGCGAAACGCTCGGCCCACCCTTCCGACTGGCCTCGGGGTGCGACAGGGAGGAATTATTCAGGAAAAGGAATTGAGGAAGAGGAGGAGGACGCGGAGGAGGAGGAGGAGGAGGGAGGAGCGCCAGTACCTTCGAAGAGTTCGCGGGGAGCAAGGAGGATGAGGGAGGATCAGGAGGAGGAGGAGGAGGAGAAGGAGGAGGAGCAGGACGAGGAGGAGGAGGAGGACGAGGAGGAGGAGGACGAGGAGGAGGAGGACGAGGACCATCGCATGCTAATGAGGGAGGCTAGGGTTGGGCCGACCCGACCGTAACCGAAACCTAGGGATTACATCCGCTCTCCTCTTACGCTGGCTTTCTTCCCTACGTCGCCCCTCCTTCCTTGAGGAGCAGGAGGAGGAGGAGGAGGAGGAGGAGGAGGAGGAGGAGGAGGAGGAGGAGGAGGAGCCTCTAAGGTTTCGAAACGTCTCCTCGAGACGGTGGCTGCTCACGCGCGTCGATTGTGTGGAGTGAGGAAGTAGGAGGGAGTGATGGGGGAGGAGGTAGGGCGAAGGGAAGGATCATGAGGGATGGTGAGGTGCAGTTGAGGGAAGGATCATATCCATGAGGAGTTTGAGAAGGAGAGAGAGAGAGAGAGAGTGTGTGTGCTTGTGTGTATTATTTGGTACATTGTAAATGCATCTACGCATAGAAGGCCACCTGGGCTGTCAGAAACCCGACCCGCCACCGTAGTTGGGTTGTGGGCCAGGGCGCTCTTGGATGTCGTTGGGGTCACTTGGGGAAGCTCTGGGGGATCTCTTGGAGGCACAGAGAGGCCGCTTGGAGCCTATCGGGGGCCGGATGAAAGCCTCGTGGGGTCTCTCGTGGGTCTCTTGGGCGATCCTTGGGGGCTTCTTAACACTGTCTGGCGGTTTCTGGGGGGCCTCTTGGAACCTCTGGGGGCAGGGAGCTGGCGGTTTCAGGGGGCCTCTCAGGGCCTGGTGGGGCCCACTTCGGGCCCTCTTGGGCCGTCGTGGGCGCCGCCTGGGAGCCTTTTCGGCCTCTTGGTGCGTCTTCGACGCCGAAAAACATAGACAAAACGAATGTGCTGACAATGCGTTGACCGTTCGCAATATGAAGATTGGGGCTCTCCGGGCCGTCTCGAAGCCATCTTGGCGCGCTCGTGGGCCGTCTCGGAGGCCTCTTGACCACTCTTCGGTGCCTCGTAGGGCCCTCTGTGGCCGCATCGGAAGTACACTAGGCCGTCTTGGAGCCATGTGACGCCGTCCAAAGGCCCCCCCCCGGGGGGGGGGTAACACGGGCGTAATGCGGCAGCAGCAGCAGCCTCCTCTCCCCCCTCCCCTCCTCCCTCCCCCTCCTCCCCTCCCCACTCCCTCTCATTCCTCCTCCTGCCTTCTCCTCCCTGCCTCCTTCCCCCTCCTTCACACATGGGTTAAATGTTTCCGGCAGCTGCACACATTGACGGAGTGGTGGCTTTCAAACTGTGAATCTCCAAGCAGAACCGCGCGCATTCGTCTTACACCTGTCCGACGACTGCTTCACGGATGGAGGAGGCTAGCTGTTCTAAAGTGATCGCCTGGCACTTCTTCAGATGTGATGACACCGAACTTCAGATCGTGCAGCAGGTCAAAGGATGGAGGGCGTACGCTCTTCAAACATATCGCTTGGTACTTCCTCCAGTTCGTTCTGCGGCCCGAAATCTCCTAAACGCCCAACGTTTGCACCAGTGAAGGGCGGTCGCTTTTCAAACCTGAGATCTTGCCTGGCTCTTCCGCACGCTTTACGAACTAGCATGATGATGTGTGGCCATGATTGCGCTGATGGGCGGCGGCTTTTTTTCATACGGGGCTTTCGCTCACATGGCAGCCATATAAGACGCTCGTCTTTCAAGGGGGCTCCCAGCGCAGCCTTTGACAAAGGGGGTTCTGGAAAGGGGGTTTGGAGCGACAAAGTGTGTTGCAGTCAAGTTGAGACATCCTGCGTGTAATCTGGCAACTCCTCCCTCATCCTTGTCCTCGTCCTCCTCCTCCTCCTCCGCCTCCCTACTCCCTCCTCCCTTCTCCCTCCTCCCTCCTCTCTCCTCCATCCTCCATCCTCTACCCTCCTGGTCCTCCTCCTCCTCCTCCTCCTCCTCCTCCTCCTCTTCCTTCTCCTCCTCCTCCTGCTCCTCCTCCTCCTCGTCGTCCTCCTCGTCGTCGTCGTCCTCCTCCTCCTCCTCCTCCTCCTCCTCCTCCTCCTCCTCTCTCCTGTCCTCCATACTCCACCCTCCTCCTCCTCCTCCTCCTCCTCCTCCTCCTCCTGTTCCTCCTGTACCCTCCTCCTCCCCCTCCTCTTTCCTTCATTCCTTGTCCTTATGAATAACCTCTCCCTGTCGCACCCCGAGGCCAATTTTGAGGGCGGGTCGAGTGTTTCGCCTGCGGCTTCCTCGCCATTTATGATTCCGAAGCTTAAGAAGTGGCAGCGGTTTCAGAGATGGAGGGCGAGTGGTTTTCAGAATGTGGCTCTCGCCTTAGCGCCGAGCACATCTTTTTTGAAAATGTGCAAGACTTTCGCGGATAGAGGGCGGGCTGTTTTCAAACTGTGGTTCTCGCGTTAGCGCCGCGCACATTCGCTTTTAAACGTGTGCAAGGGTTTCACGGATTGATGGCGGGTGGATTTGAAAATGTGGCTCTCGCCTTAATTCGTTTTAGTAAATTTCCAGAGTTTCACGGATTGAAGGCGGTTCCTTTTCAAACTGTGGCTCTCGCGGTAGCGCCGCGCACATTCATTTTGAAGAATTGGACGAGTTTCGCGGATTCCAGCGATCAACGCGCCAGAAATGGTGTTTTGGACGGATTCAAGATTATGCGGGTTGGTTCGCGGTGTTGGAATCAAAGAAATGGCGTTCTGGCACGATTCCGGATCGTCAAGACGCAGCAGTCAGGTCAATCCGTGGCGTTGAAATCCCGAGAACAATGTTTTGGTATGCTTCGGGGTCTTCAAACGGTTGTCCTCCAACGAGGCAGTTCCCTCAATGGGAATGAACCGTTGTAGGGGCCTGTGAAGAGGGAGCTTGGAGGGAGGGTAACATTCCAACATCGTTGATGACTCTTGGGTTTTTTTTCGGGGGGTTCTCAGGGGTTTTCTGAAAGAGCATCGTTTTAAATTGTGGGGCCCCAGAACCACCGAACAAAAACTAGAAGAAACCTCGAATTGTTTTTGTTTAGGTGGTCCCCCCGGAAGAACTTCCGAATAACCACCGGCCCTCCCGAGTTGGGGAGTTGTTCGATGCCATCGAAGTCACACCGGACAAACATCGAAACATTACAGACAAAAAACTAATGGGAGGAGGTGGAAGGAGGATGAGAAGGAGGAGGAGGAAGATAATGCAGAATAGAGGAGGAGGAGGAGGAGGAGGAGGAGGAGGAGGAGGAGGAGGAGGAGGAGGAGGAGGAGGAGGAGGAGGGAGAGGAGGAGGCGGAGGAGGAGGAGGAGGAGGAGGCGGAGGAGGCGGAGGAGGTTCTTGGGGGGGGGGGGGGCGACGAACTGCCGCACCCAAAACTGCTGCCGCCAGAGGCGCCCCGCGGAGGCACGCCGCCGCCTCAGCGCAGGCCCGCCGCCTGGCGCACCTGCCGCGCCGCGTGGCCCTGGACTGCGCAGCTGACCGCGCAGTAGGCGCGCGCCAGCTCGGCCTGCTGATCGTCTTCGGTCGGGCGTGTCCCCCTACAGGCGCATCCTCCTCCTCCTCCTCCTCCTCCTCCTCCTCCTCCTCCTCGTTTTCCTCCTCTTCCATCTGCTCCCCTTCCCCCTCCCCCTGGCGACGGCGACGATCCTGGATCTCTCCTGTAGGGTGCGCTGTGGCCAGAACGTCCAGGGAAGACGCCCTACAGACTCTGACCCGCGAACCTCGACCCTCAAACCACGAGCCTCGAATCTCGATCCTCGAATCTCCACCCTCGGACCCTCGAACCTCGAGCGTCGATCATCTCTCCTCCTCCCGCTCTGTTCTGATCTGCTCTGCTCCTCCTTATCCCTCCTCCCTCCTCGTCCTCCTCCGACTCCTCCTCTTCCTCGCCCACCGTGCCTTCCGTTGTCATCCATCTCTTTCTCCTGCTCCTCGGCGACGGCGACGACCCCTGGATTTCTCTTACACGGCGCGCGCTGGCCTCGACCTCCAGGGGAACCCGGCCATGACCGCGAGGGCGCCCCCGTGGAGGGCTCAGCGACGCCAGCAGGCTCCGACCCTCGAGCCTCGATCTTCGAGCCTTGAGCCTCGAATCTCGACCCTCGAGCCTCGACGCTCGAAGCTCGATCCTCGAGCCTCGAGCCTCGACCCTCGAACCTCGAGCCTCGAGCCTCGAACCTCGATCCTCGAACCTCGATCCTCGAACTTCGATCCTCGATCCTCGATCCTCGATCCTCGAACCTCGAACCCCGAGCCTCTAACCTCGAGCCTCGGACGACGACGACGACGACAACTCTCTCCTCCCCCCCGAGGGAGCGGTGGCGGCGGCTGGCGACGGCGCGGTCCTGCCCCTCCTCCTCCCCCTGCTCTAGCTCCAGCTCCAGCTCCTCCTCCTCCTCCTCCTCCTCCTCCTCCTTCCTCCTTCCTCCTTCCTCTTTCCTTCCTCCTCCTTCCTCTGTCCTCCTTTTCCTCCTCCTCCTCCTTCCTCCTTCCTCCTCCTCCTCCTCCTTCCTCCTCCTCCTCCTTCCTCCTCCTCCTTCCTCCTTCCTCCTACTGCTCCCCGGGGGCGCGGCGGTGGCGGCAGCCGGCGGCAGCACGATCCTGCCCCGCCGCGCCCCGCCGCGCCGAGGAGCCGCGCGGCGCCTCCGGCGCCGCCCGACGCGCCCCGGCGGGGTCGCGCCCGGCGGGGGGGGGCGCGCGCTCCCCGCCCGGGGCGGGCGAGGCTGTGCCGCAGCGGCAGGCGGCGAAACCTGCTCCTCCTCCTCCTCCTTCTCCTCCTCCTCCTCCTCCTCCTCCTGAGGACCTCCTCCTTCTCCTCCTCCTCCTCCTCCTCATCCTGAGGACCTCCTCATCCACCTCCTTCCTTCCTCCTCCCCTCTCCTTCTCCTTCTCCTCCTCCTCCTCCTCCTCCTGAGGACCTCCTCCTCCTCCTCCTCCTCCTCCTCCTCCTCATCCTGAGGACCTCCCCATCCTCTTCCTCCTCCTCCTCCTCCTCCTCATTCTCCTCCCCTCTCTCTCTCGCACTCCTGGCCCTGGCGTCGTACCGACGTATCCTCCTCCTTCTCCTTCTCCTCCTCCTCTCTCCTGCGTAGAGCATCGAGCACCGCGACGCCGACCACGCTCGTGGCCGCCGTCGGTCGCCGACGCCGAACACGGCCTCGGGGTGCGCCCTCGTGGCTGCGGCTGGCCAGAACGCACCCCAGCAGAGGTCTGGGGGTCGGCCGGTCGGTCGGTCGGTCGGTGGGTCGGTGGGTCGGTCGGTGGTCGTCGTCGTCGTTGTCGTCGTCGTCGTCGTCGTCGCAGTCGCCGTCGCCGTCGCGAACGCACCCCGGCAGAGGTACTCGAACTAGTGGAACTCCGCAGTTGCCCAGTGTCGTTGAGAATCTTTCGAGGCGCGTCTCACCGATCGTTCATGCGGTGCGACAGCAGCGGTTTGCGCGGTTGTGCTGGGCCACCAAAGGCCACTCTTCCCTTGGTTCCCACTTGCGTGCAGCCGAAATATTGGACGACGACGACGAAGCCGACGACGACGACGACAACAACGCCGACGCCGAAGCCGACGCCGACGCCGACGCCGACGACGACGACGCCGACGCTGACGACGACGACGACGACGACGACGACGACGACGACGACGACGACGACGATTGCGACGATGTGATTTGTGCACCGCGCGGCCCCAGAAGGCCCGACCCTGTCCCCAAGCGTATCTTCCCAGCCCCGATCCGTTTCCCGCAAACACTGAATGCACTTAAGGGTTTTTGTTTCGCCGAGCGCGATCCACCACTCGCAAGGTGCCTACTCGCAAACGTCCGGAACAAAAAACACGTGTCTGCCTCGATGTAATGTACCGTCAATCCTCCATGGCGGATCCAGGCCATTTGCGAGTGAGTACTTTGCGAGTAGTAGAGCTCGCTGGTCTTTTGCTTGTTTTCGAGGGACCTGGGCCTGCGCGGCGGTCTGGCGGCCATGTAGCCGCCGCCGCCGCGCCCTCGCCGCCTCGTCGCCGCCCGTCGCTTGGGCCCGCGCGGCGCTCTGGCCGCCGTGTCGCCGCCGTGTCGCCGCCGTCGTTTGCCGCCTCGTCGCCTTCGTGCCTTCGGCCGCTCTCTGGCTGCCGCGTGACCTCCGTCGCCGCTTCGCCGCCGCCCGCCGCCTCGTCGCCGTCAGCTCTGCGCTGCTTTGCATTGTTTTTGCGTTACATTGCATTGCATTCGATTGATTCGCATTGCGTTTCACTGCTTCGCATTGTTCTGTTTTGCATTACTTTGCGTTGCCTCACTTACCATTGTTTTGCATTACTTTGCACTGCGCCGCATTGCTTTGCAGTGATTCGTATTGCTTTGCGTTGCTTTGAATTACTTTGCACCTCACAGATCGCATCACATGGGTCACACCACCGCATAGACAGTAGGAAGCCACTGTGATGGGTCCACGCTGGCTAACATTTCATGGTTCTGGGGCCGAAATCCAGGAAAACCGCCGGGACGGAAAAAAACACCATTGGAGGTTGGACGACAACGACGACGACGACGACGACGACGACGACGGCCTGGGCGCGGCGTCCGCCGTCTCCAAGGATTCCTTAATGCATAATCCTTAACAGGGATTCCTTAGTTCCGTAGTAAGGACTCCTTAGTAAACATTCCTTCGCACGAACTCCGTAATACAGATTCTTTCGTAAGTATTCCTTAATCGCGAATCCTGAGTACATATCCCTCAACACAGATTCTTTAGGACGATTCCTTAATCAAGATTCATTAATTAAGAATCCTTGGGGGTGATTCCTTCGGGAGGATTCCTTGGTCAGGGTTCCTTCCTACAAACGCCTCATTCCGGGTTCCTGATTAAGGATTCCTTAAGACGGATTCCTTCATACATGTTCCTTGATACATATTCCGCCATGAATTTTCCTTAAGGCAGATTCAGATTCCTTATCAAGGACTCAATAGTCAGGATTCCTTAGCAAGGATTCTTTAATTCATATTTTCTATGGATGATCCGTTAGTAAAGGTTCATACATGCGCTTCCTTAGTACAGATTCTGGGGGACAGATTCCATAAACCATGTTCCTTACTAAGGACTTCGTATTACGAGTTCCGTCGCATTCCATGGTAATGATTCCTCACTCAGGGTTCCTGAATAAAGTTTTATGAAGAAGGATTCCTTAGTAAGGACACCTTGAATAAGGGTTCGTTCGTATATGCATATTTACGTATCTCTATGTATATATATATGTATATACATTCCGTAATGCAGATTCCTGAATAAGGACTCCTGAGTCACGACTCCTGATGAAGGGTTTCTCACTAAAGATTTCTTACGAAGACTTCCTTAGGACAGATTCCTCCATAACGATTTCTTAGTAAGGGTTCCCGAGGAACTATTCCTTAGAACATGTTCCTGTTAGCGATTCCTTATCAAGGGTTCCTTATTCAAATATTCCCCGGGCAGGATTTCCCAATGACGGCTCTTCAATCAGGATTCCTTAGTAAGGATTCCTGGGTGAGGGCTATTCAATGCCAAGCTTCACCTACCGATGCCAGGTAATGGCACGAGCAGGACCACTCATTGCCAAGCACCGCCAAACACGACCAACCAATGCAACGCAATGCCAAGCACGACCAACCAAAACCAATCACCTCAAACTAATGCCAAGCGGTGCTTAGCATGACCACACAATTCCAAGCAACGCCAAGCACGACCAACAAATGCCAAGCACTACCATCCAATGCCAAGCAATGCCAGGCAATGACACGAGGAGGACCACTCATTGCCAAGCACCGCCAAGCGTGACCCACCAATGCCAAGCAATGCCAAGCACGACTACTCAATGCCATGCGCGACCAAGCCATGCCAAGCATGACCAACCAATGCCAGGCAATGCCAAGCACGATTGCTCAATGCCGCACACGACCAAGAAATGCCAAGCAATGCTACGGCCGACATCGGCCGACCATTCAATGCCACGCACGACCGCGCAATGCTGAGCCATGCCAAGCACGAGTAGTCAACGCGACGCGAAGCCGAGCACGACCATTCCATGCCAAACACAACCACCAAGCAACGCCAAGCACAACCAACCAATGCCAAGCACGACCACTCCATAGCAAGCAGCTCCTGTCCCACGTGCGGCTGACACTCAGGTGCTTCGCGCTGATACCTGCGAGGCCTCGCCTGTGAGGACCGCCATTGGCCTCGCGCCCCTAATAACTTCCATCCTCGGGGCAGCCAAGGTCCTGCGGCCCTCCCTACGGTCCCGCGGCCAGCGAAGACGGCCGTAGGGAGGGGTGCCAACGTACCTCCACAACTCAGCCCTTTTTGACCTTGAGGCGCCAATCGCCACCATCCACTGTTGTCCTCCGCGTGCTCCTCCTCCTCCTCCTCCTCTCCTCCTTTTTCTCCTCCTACTCCTCCTTCTCCTTCTTATGCTTTTTCTCATCTTCCTCTGTTGTTACTCCACCTCTTCCTCCTTCTTCCCATCTTCTCCAGGAGGACGGCGGGGTCACCGCCCTTTCTCCTCCTGCTTCTCCTCCTCTTCCCCCTCCCTCCTTCCCTCTTGTTCTTCTGCCCATAATCCTTCCTCCTCCTTTTCTCTCCTTTCCTCCTTCCTCCACTCTGCCCCCCCTCCTCCTCATGGTCTTCCTCCTCCTTGTCCTCCTCCTCCTCCTCCTCCTTCTCTTCTTCATTTCTTTCATCTCTCTTCCTTCCTCCCTCCTCTCCCCCCTTCCTCCATCCGCCCCCTCGTTATCCTTCTCCTCCCTTCTTGCTTCCTTCCCTATCCTCCTCCTCGTCCTCCTCCCCTGCAATTGCCACAGGTCGGAGAAGGGTGACAGCGACGAGAAACAGTCATGAACGCTGGAGGGGGAGGAAGGTGGAAGCGGCGGAGGAGGAGTCACGACTCGAGCCCCAACCCCCACCTCCGTGCTGCACTCTTCGGACCAGAGCGATCCGCGAGGGTCCTGTGGCCTGGAACCGGGCGGCAGCGCCCAGTATGAAAAAACTGCACCGCCCGGATCTCAGGGTAGGCGAAGGCCGTCAGCGCAGCGCGGCGCGGGAGAAGCAAGAGCAGCAACAAAGAGGGCCTGTGGTCCGCGTAGGGGCCGTAGCCCAGCGCGGCGGCAGCTCCTGGGTCTCCGTGGCCAGGGTGGCCAGGGTAGCCTGGGAGGACGCCTTCCTACCTCCTCTTCCCCATTCCCCTCTCTCCCCTCCTCCTCCTCCTCCTCCTCCTCCTCCTCCTCCTCCTCTCCTCCTCCTCCTCCTCCTCCTCCTCCTCCTCCTCCTCCCTCTCCTCCTCCCTCTCCTCCTCCTCCTCCTCCTCCGCCTCCTCCTCCTCCTCCTCCTCCCCTCCTCCTCCTCCTCCTCCTCCTCCTCCTCCCCTCCTCCTCCCCCCCTCCTTCTCCTCCTCCTCCTCCTCCTTTTCCTGCTCCTCCTCCTCCTCCTCCTTCTCCTCTTCCTCCTCCTCCTCCTCAGCCTTTTAGGGTGTGAGTAGTTCAGCGAGTGTCTTCTTCCAACCCTCCCTTCTTGCACTTCGGGAGAGGGTTTCCCCCTGTTCCCTGTGACACGCGCCCCCTCCCCACAGGCGACCAGCAGCCAACCAGGACCAATGAGACCCCCCCCACCATCCCTGACAAAAATCGTTTGGGGGAAAATCTTGGGTCGTGGTCGGGGGGGCGCGAGTACTTTGTATCGTTTTCTGACAGGGACGGCGGGCTGCCTGCATACTGCCTGCTTTGCGCAGGGCCAGCATCCCAGTCAAAAATAATGCAACATGCACTTCGAGGTAAAATCTGAATCATGCGCGCGCACCCCGCGAAAACTGTGCATCGTTTTTCTTACCGATGGCCACCCCGCCAAGATTGCGCACTGATTTCGACAAGGGTGGTGGGCTCCGACACGTTTCCCGATGTGTACTGCCATGTGCGAAGGCGCACCTGGCACGCTCTGCGCGTGCCCCGAACGTTGCGCACCTGGCGCGGCTGAAACATACGGCACACATGGCGCACGTGGATCACGTGGCTCATCTGGCGTACCAGGCGTCCCGGTACGCTTGGGCCACAAGCGTGTCTGGCGCACCTAGCGCGCGTGGCGCGCCTGGCACGCATGGCGCAGCTCGCCCCCGCATTGCGCACATGCGGCCCGTTTTGGTTCCTATTAGCTGTCCATCCTAAGACTACCGCTGAACACGCTGAGGCTCGGGTGCTACTTATGTGTTTGGAAGGCGGGTGGGAGTGAGCGAGACGGCTTGCGGGCGGGGAGGGTGTCTTGAACCCTCCCCCTGCCCTCTCCACCTGGGTCTGAACGGGGGGTCCGCGAAACGTTGGAGCGTTCAGGACGGCCTCGGCGAGGAAGCCAACATCATTGATTTTACAAAAGGTTTGGCCACATTTTGGCATCCTAGGGGGGCGCCGCTAATGGAGCTCCCCTCCTTTGATCGATCTCATCGACTATGGCCCCAAGATGGCATCCAAGGTTGCCCCAATAGGTGCCCAGGAGGACCCAAGAGGCCTCAAAGTGGCCCCCCAGATGCCCCCCCAGATGCTCCGAAGAGACCCCCAAGACGCCCCAAGAGGCCCCCCAGAGGTACCCAAGACGCCCCAAGAGGCCTCGACGAGCAAGCCCGAACCATTGATTTTACTCAGGTTTTGGCGGCATTTTGGCCTGCTGGGGGGGACCCTGATTAAGGAGCTCACGTCCTGTGATCGATATCCTCCAAACCTGGCCACAAGAAGATGGCCCCCGAGGCTCCGAAGGGTGCCCCAAGAGGGCCCCGAGAGGCGCCCAGGAGGCCCCGACCCCCCCCCAAAAAAAGCCCCCGAGATGACCCCAGGAGGCCCCCAAGGGACCCCCTAAGACGCCCCAAGAGGACCCCCAGGGGCACCCAGGACGCCCCCAAGAGGCCTCGGCGAGCACACACACGAGGAAGCACAGCAGGTCGAGGGCAGGGAAGCGGAGCGCAGAGTGGACCCTCGCAGCCCCTGGGCGCGCGCGGCACCCCCGTCGGGCAGCGTGGGCAGGGGCTGCCCAGGACGGGCGGCGGGCGCGGGCGGGGGGGGGCGGAACGGCGGCGGAGCGGAGAATCTGGTGGAGGGGGGGGGGGGGGGGAAAATGGGGAGGGAGAAAAAAGGTTGAGGGCGCGCCGCTGGATCCCCCAAAGGGGGGGGGGGGGGGGGTTCGGAACTCCCCTCCCCCCCCCCCCCCCCCCTTGCCCGAGCCGTGGTCGGCGAACCCCCCCCCCCCCCCCCCCCCCTTGCCCGAGCCGTCGTCGGCGAACCCCCCCCCCCCCCCTTTTCCAAACCGTCGCGCGCCCCCCCCCCCCCCCCCGGCTCGCTCCCCGCTCCGAACCCCATCCCTACCCCCCGCCCCGACCCCCCCGAACCCCCTAACCTCTAACCCAAACCCTAACCCTAATTCTGAATCCCTAACCCGAAGCCGAAACCAACCCTAAACCCTAAACCCTAAACCCTAAGGCGCAGGCTGGGTTTAGCGCCAAAGGGCCACCAAGTGCGAGCGGGCACGAACGCGATGGGCTCTTAGACAGTCTAAGAGCCCATTGCGTGCGTGCCCGCTCGCACTTGGTGGCCCTTTGAAGCATTGGGAAGCCTTGAGAGGGTCTTCGAGGGGCCACCGAATGCGAGCGGGCACGCACGCAATGGGCTCTTAGACCGTCTAAGAGCCAGGTCTGTGCGCGCCCGCTCGCATTTGGTGGCCCTTTGTAGCCCTTGGGAACCCTCAGGGGATCTTCGGCCGAGGGCTTCAAAGGGCCACCAAATGCGAGCGGGCGCGCACAGACCTGGCTCTTAGACCGTCTAAGAGCCCATTGCGTGCGTGCCCGCTCGCATGGCCCTCCGAAGATGCCCTCAAGGCTCCCCGCGGCTTCAAAGGGGCCACCAAATGCGAGCGGGCACGCACGGAGTGGGCTCTTAGACCGTCTAAGAGCCCATTGCGTGCGTGCCCGCTCGCATTTGGTGGCCCTCCGAAGATGCCCTCAAGGCTCCCCGCGGCTTCAAAGGGCCACCAAATGCGAGCGGGCACGCACGGAGTGGGCTCTTAGACCGTCTAAGAGCCCATTGCGTGCGTGCCCGCTCGCATTTGGTGGCCCTCCGAAGATGCCCTCAGGGCTCCCCGCGGCTTCAAAGGGCCACCAAATGCGAGCGGGCACGCGCGCGATGGGCTCTTAGACCGTCTAAGAGCCCATTGCGCGCGTGCCCGCTCGCATTTGGCGGCCCTCCGAAGATCCCCTCAGGGCTCCCCACTTCAAAGGGCCACCAAATGCGAGCGGGCACGCGCGCGATGGGCTCTTAGACTGTCTAAGAGCCCATCGCGTGCGTGCCCGCTCGCACTTGGTGGCCCTTTGGCGCTAAACCCAGCCTGCGCCCTAAACCCTAAACCCTAAACCCTAACACTAAGCCTGGCCCTAACCTAAGCTCTAAACCTGAACCCTTAACCCTAGCCCTCAACCCTAATCCCTAACCTCAACCCTACCCCTCACCCTAAACCCTAAACCCTAACCCTAACCCTAAACCCTAACCTCAACCCCAACCCTGACCCTAAACCCTAAACCCTAGCCCTAAACTCTAAACCCTAACCCTAAACCCTAACCCTAACCCTAAACCCTAACCCCCAAAACCCTACACCCTAAACCCTGACCCTAAACCCTAACCCTAACCCTAACCCCTACACCCTAATCCTTAACCCTAACCCTAACCCTAAACTCTAGCCCTAACCCTAACCCTAAACCTTAACCGTAACCCTAAACCCTATGACCTAACCCTAAACCTTAACCCTAACCCTAAACCCTGAACCCTAAACCTTAACCCTAAACCCGAACCCGAACCCTAACCCTAAACCCTCACCCTAACCCTAACCCTAACCCTAAACCTTAACCCTCAACACAAACCATACCCCTAACCCTAAACCCTAACCCTAACCCTAAACCCTAAACCCTAACCCTAAACCCTAACCCTAACCCTAACCCTAAACCCTAAGCCTTAACCCTAACCGTAACCCTAAACCCTAGCCCTAACACTAACCCTAAATCTCTAATCTCTATTATTATTAAACCCTAAACCCTACGACCCCACGCGGCTGGTCTTCCATCCAACTTCTGCGGTCCACTTTCCCTATGAAAAAAACACTATATCCTGCCCGACCCGCCATGCAAACCCTCACGATCTACTGCAAACAACACTATATCCTGATCATCCATCGTCTCCGGTGTGCACTTTCCTTATGAACAAAAACATTATATCCTGCCCGACCCGCCATGCAAACCCTCACGATCTACTGCAAAAAACACGATATCCTGATCATCCATCGTCTCCGATGTGCACTTTCCCTATGAAAAAAACACTACTTCCTTACCGCCCACCCATGCATTCTCTTGATCTACCGCAAAAAACATTATTTCCTGATCATGAGTGCTACTCCGATGTGCATTTGCCCTATGAAAATACACTATATCCTGCCCGACCCGCCATGCAAACCCTCACGATCTACTGCAAAACAACACTATATCCTGATCATCCATCCTATCGAAGACGGGCACGGAAGTCCAAATAAAAGGACACGTCTTCTCCCAACCAAAACATGGCTGTACGTAGCTGCCCTTCGGGCTTTCATAGCGGAGTCTGCGGTACCATGTGTGGGGGTCTATAACATGTCACTCACAATTCAAGCCTTGCACCAAAGGCACAGCCACCACAGGTATAGCGAACCATGTAAATATGAGTCACGTGTCCGTGTATACGAACTCGCCCAGAAGAGCTACTTATGCAGTTTGCATAGGTTGCTATGGGCACCCCTATGCTATGCTACGCTATGCTACACGGGCAGCCTATTCCCTGCTGTGCCATGCTATTCTAATCCATGCTATGCCATTCTATGCTACACCATAGGTTCCCGACTTTGTGGTGAACCGATGCTGGGCCATGCTGTGCTATGCTTCGCTTTGCTATGCTCTGCTATGCTACACTATAGGTGTCCCACTTTGTGGGGAACCTATGCTTTGCCATGCTCTGCTATGTTGTGCTATGCTACGCAATGCCATGCTACACTATATGTGTTTTTGGGGAACCTATGCTTTGCCATGCTTTGCTAAGCAATGCTATACCATGCTATGCTATGCTACAGCCACGCTATGACATGATAGAAGATATGATCTTTATGGGGGGGTGGAGATGCGGGGGGGGAATGATGGCGACCGCAGGTGGGTTCCGTTGAAGGTTGTAATCGTGGCCAAGCCTGTTAGACCTTAAATCTCTAATCCTTATAAGTATTAAACCCTAAATCCTTCTAAACCGGTCGCTATGCAACCCGGCCTCCGTCCCTTTGCAAAAAATACTATTTCCTGATCATGCGATCAAAAAACCATATTTTTACAATACATTCTGCCCGGCCCCGGTCGCGACCCGGGCTCATCCATTGCCAAAAATACTATATCCTGATCATGCGATCAGAAAACCTTATTTTTTACAATACAAAGTGCCCGACCCGGTTCGCGACCCCGGATGTAACCCGGGATTTTATATTGGAAAAAAAACCATAAACTCAACATCCTGCTCTTGCAAGATGTGTCCATGGTCTTAAGCGATAGCAAAACATACGACAAAGTGAACACGCGCGCGGCGGCCCCGTATGCGTTCCGGAGTTGTGTATGGTAAAAAATATTATAATCTGAAGATTCTGCTCTTGCAAGATGTGTGCATGGTACTATTCCATTGTAAAAAATACGACAAAGTGCACAAGCGCGCGGCGGCCGCGCGATCATGGCCCCTTTGGAAATTCAATGTTTTTCAGCACTGGTGCTATGCGACAGCCACGCTAGAGGCTGCGGTTATCCAGATGTTGTGGAACTTGCTTTTGTGCTAATCTATGTTATGCTGGCATAGCATACGAGAGGCGTTGCATAGCAAAGCACGTTGAGGTCGGGCCAACCCCAGAGTCCGCCCGACCCGAACCGACCCGCTTGTTAGGGTTCACGCGTGTCAAGTGTATACGCACCATACTTTAATGTCCCGCCCGCCCGACCCGACCCGCCCGTTAGGGTCCGCCCGACCCGACCCGACCCCCCCGTTAGGGTCCGCCCACCCGACCCGATCCGACCCGCCCGTCAGGGTTCACGCGTGTCAAGTGCACACGCACCATACTTTAATGTCCCGCCCGCCCGACCCGACCCGCCCGCTAGGGTCCGCCCGACCCGACCCGACCCGCCCGTTAGGGTCCGCCCGCCCGACCCGACCCGCCCGTTAGGGTTCACGCGTGTCAAGTGTACACGCACCATACTTGAATGTCCCGCCCTCCCGACCCGACCCGCCCGTTAGGGTCCGCCCGACCTGACCCGACCCGCCCGTTAGGGTCCGCCCGCCCGACCCGACCCGACCCGCCCGTTAGGGTCTCCCGCGCGCGCGCGCGGCCGCCGCCTCTTTGCTAAGCGCTTGCTCCCAGGCTTGCTATGGTATGCTATGCTATGCTACAACCACGGTATAACATGAGAGGAGAGATGATCTTTATGTGGGGGTGGAGATGCGGGGGGGATTGATAGCCACCGCAGGTGAGTGCCTATGCAGGTAGGTATTCCTGGCCTTGCCCTGTTAGACCCTAAACCCTAAACCCTAAACCCTAAATCTCTAATCTCTATTATTATTAAACCCTAAATCCTTCAAAACCGGCCACTATGCAAACCGGCCTCCATCCTCTGCAAAAAAATACCATTTCCTGATCATGCGCTCTGAAAGCGATGTTTTTTTACAATGGATCGTGGCCAACCGTGGTCGCGGGCGTGGATGCGTACCGGAGCTTATCCCTGTCAAAAAACACCATATCCTCGCAACTGCGTTCTTCTGATTCCCACTTTACCTATGAAAAAACACCATATCCTTATCATCGCGCGCTTCTCAGGGTTACTTTCTTCTGAACAAAAACAATACATTCATTCAACTGCTCACTTCCGTTGTACACTTTCCATTTTCGGTAATTACGTGCCATCCATGCTATGCGGCGGTCTCTTGTGTCTCACTCGGTTTCTGTGTCCAGGAATGTTGTGCTATGTCATGCTTGGAGTTTGTTTCACGCCACGGAGTTATTCCTTTCAGGGCAACGTTGCGTGCTATGTTTCGTGGGTTCCTTATGTTGTCTCTGGCCTATTGGGTGTTATGGTTGAGCCTTTGTCGCATGCATCCAGTGTTATCCTGTGGCAGTTCTCATCGCGTGCTTCTCAGGGTATGCTTCGCTTTGCTATGCTCTGCTATGCTACACTATAGGTTTCCCACTTTGTGGGGAACCTATGCTTTGCCATGCTCTGCTATGTTGTGCTATGCTATGCAATGCCATGCTACACTATATGTGTTTTGGGGGAACCTATGCTTTGCCATGCTTTGCTAAGCAATGCTATACCATGCTATGCTATGCTACAGCCACGCTATGACATGATAGAAGATATGATCTTTATGGGGGGGTGGAGATGCGGGGGGGAATGATGGCGACCGCAGGTGGGTTCCGTTGAAGGTTGTAATCGTGGCCAAGCCTGTTAGACCCTAAACCCTAAACCCTAAACCCTAAACCCTAAGCCCTAACCCCTAACCCTGACCCTAAACCCTAAACCCTAATCGCCTCGCGCGCAGACTGTTGGACGCAGGGGCCGTCGGCGGCGGGACTCTGAAAATTTTGCGGGTGTGCGGGCGGGCCCGCACACCCGCAAAGCTTTCAGAGTCCCGCCCCCGACGGCCCCTACGTCCAACAGTCTGCGCGCTCGGCTCGCTCGCCCCGGACCCTGCGGAAAGGGGGGAGGGGGGGGGGGGGGGTCCGAACCCCCCCCCCCCCTTCAAGGGAGGGGGGGGGGGAGGTTCCGAACCCCCCCCCCCCCCTTTTCAAAGGGGGGGGGGGGTGTTCGACCCCCGCCCCCCCTTAAAGGGTCTGGGGGGGGGGGGGGGGGGGTTCTCGGACCCCCCCCCCCCCTGAAGGGGGGGAGGGGGGGGGGGGTCCCTGGAGCACACCCCCCCTTTTGTGTCTTCAAGGTGATCCACTGGCGCACTTTCGAAAAAAGGGAGGGGCCATCCTCACCTCCTCGAGTGGCGAAAAATCGTTGCGACAGCTTCTGTATGTATGTGTGTGTGTGTGTGTGTGCTCATCACAGGTACACACATACAGATCTGGGAAGCATGTGAGTGTACAACATACACATGTATGTAGGTGTATATGTATGTGTACATACATACATACATACATACATACATACATACATACATACATACATACATACATACATATATACGCACCTGCATGCGCGGGCAAACAAATCTGACGTCGGCGCTGCTCGCCATGGGCGGAGGCGGGGAACACGAAGGACTCGGGCCCCCAAATCTGGCCGAAATCCGGCGCGTTCCGCCGAAACGCACACCGCGGCATCTTAGCTTTGATCCGGCTCGGCTGGAACATCGGCTGACGGGCACATCTATATGTGTGTATATATATATATATTATCACATATGTATACATATATATATATATATATATATATATTGCATAGAGTTGCGCTCATTTGTATTCTTATGCGTCTTCCCAGATCATCCTCTGATGTTGGGTCCTCGTTTTGAATTCGCAGCGCCCCGCGTCTCCTCCCATCCCCCTCCCTTTCCTCCCATGGTTGGAATCCCAGGAACGGTGCTCTGGCACGCCTTAGGATTGCCAGAATGCAGCAGTCAGGTTGATTCGCGGTGTGGAGGTCCCTCGAATAGTGTTGTGGCAAATCTAGGATTATCAGGACGCGACGGTCACGTTGATTCGCCGCGCTGAAATCCCAAGAATTGTGTTCGGGCGCAACCTAGAATTTTCAGTCGTTCCTCTGTGGGGCACCTCCAGCAATGAAAACAAATCCTTGCAGGGACCTCTCAAGAGGGAACTTGAAGGGATGGTTCAATGCAACACCGTTGATGCGTCTGTGGTTTACACTGGTCCGCCTCCTCCTCCTCCTCCTCCTCCTCTTCCTTCCTCCTCTTTGCTCCTTCCTCTCTCTTCCCTCGTCCTCGTCCTCGTCCTCCTCCTCCTCCTCCTCCTCCTCCTCCTTCTCTTCTTCCTCCTGTTCCCTCCCTCCCTCCCTCCCTCCCTGCCTCTCTCTCTCTCTCTCTCCCTCCTCTGCGCAGGGAGGTGGGCGGGCGACGCAGCGGGCTTCTGCAAGGGAGGACTGGCGGCCCGCTCTTTGGTACAAGGCCCCGGCCGCCGGGAGGGGGGCCGTAGCCGTAGTAGCCGGCGTAGGGGTCCTGACCGGACGGCCGCTTCTGGGCGTGCTGTTCCCCACCCCCGCCTCCCCGGACCTCCGACGACCTGCTTCTTGCCCGGCCGTTGTCCATCTGGGCGTCTTTTGTCCTTGATCGCGACGCCGGGGGCCTCTTCTCGGGCCCCCTGGCGCCATCAGACGTGGATCTCTGGGGCAGCAAGCTAGGGCTCCCAACTTCGCGCTTCGCGCTGCGCGAAGCGCGAATAACTTCGCGCTCTCGCGCCGCCCTCCCAAAGGGAGAATAGGAGGACGAGGAGGAGGGGGAGAAGGAACGAGGACCGCGAAGCGCGAATAACTTCGCGCCCTCGAGGGAGCCCTTGGCAAGCTACCCGCTGGGAAGCGAGGGGCCACGCGTGGAAAACCGGATGTCCTCGGAGGTCTGGCTCCCCGCGTGGCGAACAAGCTCACGCCGGGAGGTTTGCGGCCTCTCTCGTCGGTTCCCAGGGGCTTTCCAGCCTCGAGGTGCTCTCCAACAGCCGCGCCTCGCCGGGGGCGCTCTGGGGGTGCCGAGGTCGTTCCGAACGGCCGCCAGTGACTTGATGTGTGACCAGAGCACCAGACCTGCTCGTGCGGCGAAACAGAAGTACGACGGACGGTTTTAGCGTGTTTCCGAGACGATCAAAAATTACTCAGACTGAAAAGCCAGTCCTGGGGAAAAGGTCCAGCCCTCCAGGGCCCACGTTGCGAACAAATCGCGACGTCGGAGTTCTGGGTCTGACAAGCGGCGGGGCACAATCGGGACTGATTAGTAGGTCGACCCTAAAAAACGAAGGCGCCCTTGTGTCCTGTCTATCGCGTTTCACCCCTGTTTCGTGTCTGGGGCATCGGTTGCCCTCGGAATAGACTTGTGTCCTCTTGGGTGTCCTCTGCAACTAGTTTCGGCTGGAAGCGACACACAGGAGGGGAGGACAACGGAGGGGAGGGGAGAGAAGAGGAAGAGGAGTGGGAGAGGAGGAGAGAGGGGAGGAGGACGTCTCTGGGACGTGTTTTGGGGTGGAGCGAGGGGCCGCACGAGGAGGAGGAGGGGCAGGAGAGGGAGGAGGGGCCACTGGAGTCTCCGCTCGCTGGAACCCTGAAGCAGCATATTACGTATATGCCTGCATCGATTCTCCTCCACCTTTCTCCTCCAGCCCTCAGTCCTCCAGGATCGGAGCTTTGGGCTTTTTTGATTCTTTCTGAGTCTCCAGAGGCCTCCTTTTTTTTCTGTTCCTCCGCCTCCTCCTCCTCCTCCTCTTCCCCCTCCTCCTCCCCCCTTCTCCCCGTCGGAGTAGTAAGGGCAGCACTGCTGCGCTAGGCTCGATGATCTGACGCAAGAAGCCGAAGTTGGAGCAGGCAAGGGGTTCCGTGCAAACACTGCGTGCACGGGGCGCAGACGAGCAATACAATTCCGTGCTCAGCACAGTCGGTGAGCTAACCCCACGGGCGACCCGAAGCTTTACCAGAGGTTTGCCCCACCTGTGCCGCTGAGCAACGCGTTCACGGTCCTCCCTCCTCCCTCCTCGACCCTCCTTACCCCTCCTCGTTCCTCCGTCCTCCTGCTCCTCCTCATGCTTAATTCTTCCTCCTTCTTAACCCCTTTTCCTTATTACTAACTCCTCCCTGTCGCACTCCTCAACGTGTCAGTAGGACGGGCCGGGCTTTTCGCTGGAGACTACCCCACCATGGATGATCTCGAAGCTTGAAGCTTTCAAGAGTTTCAAGGATGAAGGGCGGGCAATATTCAAATGTGGCTCTTGTCTTAGCGCCGTGCATCTTCGCCTTAACCGTTTGCAGCACTTTCACAAAGATGGAGCGCTGGTCGTTTTCGACATGTGGCTTTTGCCTCAGTGCCGCGCGCATTCGTTCTGAAACTTTTGCAGCAAGCTCCAGGACTCGCAAGGTTGCAATCCCCAACAATCATGTTCAGCCACAGCGTACAACCGTCAGAACGCAACAATCACATTGATGAATCGCGGGGTGGAAGTGTCCGGACTTGCGTTCTGGCTCGATGGAGGACCGTCAAGACGCACCGTTGATCCGCGGGGTTGAACTCACAAAGGTGGCGTCCTGGCGCGATCGAGGCTTCTCACGCGGTTGTCTCATGAGGGCACTTGTCGGAGTGCAGATGAATTTTTGTAGGGACCTAAGACATGGGGACCTGGAGGGAGGCTTTAATACAACGTCGTTGATGCGTTTTGGGTTTGCAATGGTCCTCCTCTTCCTCTCCCTCCTCCTCCTCCTCCTCCTCCTTTCCCTCCGCGCCCTGAAAGAGCCGCGACGTCAACCTCGGGAGACCACCACGTTGACGTTGAAGGCGCCAGTGCGAAGCTACGCCAATTTGAGGAGACCGCCACTCTGACGTTGAAGGAGACCGCCACTCTGACGCTGAAGGGCGATGGCGATAGCGATGATGCTCGAACGGGACTTCAATGTTAGAACTTCTGCACGGACGTTATACCGACTTGTCTGGGTGCGAGCTGCTGGGCCCAACGCCCCCTTCTCCTCCTCTTCCCCCTCCTCCTCCCCCTCCTCCTCCTCCTCCTCCTCCTCCTCCCCTCTTCCCCTCCCGCCCTCCTCCCCCTCCTCCTCTTTCCTCCCTCCTCCTCCTCCATCCTCTCCTCCCCTCCTCCTTCCTCCTCCTCCTCCCCCTCCTCCTCCTCCTCCTCCTCCTCCCCTCCTCCTCCTCCTCCTCCTCCTCCTCCTCCTCCTCCTCCTCCTCCTCCTTCCCCTCCTCCTCTCCCCTCCTTCCTCCTCCTCCTCCTCCTCCTCCTCCTCCTCCTCCTCCTCCTCCCTCCTCTCCATCCTCCTCCTCCCTCCTCCTCCTCCTCCTCCTCCTCCTCCTCCTCCTCCTCCTCCTCGACCCTGCCTACCCTGCCGGTGGCGCCCGCCCCCCCCGGGGCTGTCCCTGTGCCGCTGCTCAGCCTCCCACCGGCGCCACTCCTGGTGCGGAAAGCCGCCCAACCGCGGGGGCGGGGGCTGTGCCGGGAGGGGGCGGGGGGGAGGGTGGATCAAGGGCTCCCAACTTCGCGCTTCGCGCTGCGCGAAGCGCGAATAACTTCGCGCTCTCGCGCCGCCTCCCAGGGGAGAAGGGGAGGATGAGGAGGAATCGGAGCCGAACCGCGAAGCGCGAATAACTTCGCGGCCTCGAGGGCGCTCTTGGTGGATGGGGAGGAGGTGGGAGAGGAGGCACCGCCAGACCACCCCAGCCGCTCACCTTTGCCAGCCTACTCTCATCCCTGCAACCGAACGCCACCGCCGCGGCCCCTCCTCCTTTGTTTTGTTTTTTGTTCCTTCTCTCTCTCTCTCTCTTTCCTTATCTCTGCCTCTCTCTCTCTCTCTCTGTCTCATTCCGTTTTTTTTCTTTTTGCTTTTTGTTGCTCTCTCTCTCTTGTTGTTGCTCTCTCTCTCTCTCGCCTTTTTCCTCTCCCTCTCTCGTTTCTATCCTCTCTTCCTCTCTCTCTCCCTTCTCTCTCTCTCTTTGTTGTATCTCTCTCTCCCTCTCTCGCCGCTCCGTCAGGGACGTGGAAGAGCAGGGACCCACTGTTGGCCTGGGGCTGCGTCCAGCTCCCCCCTGGCGCCCCCGAGGCCCCCCTAGACGGCAGCAGCACATGCCCAGTCAGCTCCGCAACCCCAAAGACGGTCATCAGTGGTCACCAGTAACACATGTGGTTTTGGCGTGCTGTGAACCGCCCTCCACCCACAACCTGTCGGGACACAGTGTTGCCCGAACGGGGAGGGGGTCACTCCGAACCCCAAGGGACTGCGTATGATGATGGATGCGACGATGTCGGACCTATTTTCCGAAGGCAGCGTGCCCTGAGGGATCCGCACGCCAGGGCCTCCATGTGCCTCGCCCCCTGCGGGGTCCCACCCCAACAAACAAATACACACACGACCCTCTCCCAAGAGGTCCCCAGAAAGGTACAGAGTTCCCCCCATTTTCCGGGAGCCCTCAGCGTGCACGTTCTTCTCGGACTGCGCAGGACCTCTGTGGCTAATCGCATCGGCTCCGGACGGGCTTGCAATCTCTCTTTTTATTCCTCTTCGTCCGCTCCTGTTGGTGGAGGACTTGCAGCACTGACTTGGTCAGGGCAGCGCGGTTCCACATCTTCTCAACGAAGCGGTTTATTAATGTATGCGACTGGAACAGGCACAACTCTCGTGGACACATTTCTCTTCTGTCTGGCGCCGAGCCATCGCAACGGTGCGTGGGGACAGGTGAGTGGAAGAGACGGCTTTTGAAGCTGACCTGCGTGCGTCTCCACTTTGCCACTTGCCGTGCCTCGTCGACCCACCTGGGCGGCCTCGCTGTGCTTTCCCCTGCTTGCAGTACCTAATCGGCCCTCGCTGACGGCCTCACTGCAGGGACCCTTGGATTCCTCGTGCTGGGCCTCGTCATCGCCCGTGGATGCACCGGAGCCGCGGCCTGGCGGCTGCCACAGTCCCCGCTGCCGAGGCTTGCCGCGCCAGCGCACTCAGGACGGAGGCCTTCCGCCTCGGAGTGCCCCCCTCCTCCCTCCTCCTCCGCGGCCGCCCCGTCTGACTCAGTCTCCTCTCCTGCACGCTGGGCAGTTCGCTCTTAGGCAGCCCCGTTTGGCCCGACCGCTGGTGCAGCAGTCCTGCCTCGCCGCCGACGAAAAGAAGTGCGTCTCATCGTGTTTTTTCGAAGAGGGGGACAGGGTGAAGGGTAGGGGGGAAAAGAGAGGGTCAACACAAGTGTGGGCGCTCTTCACGGGAACGCTGCAAGGAATCGTCGGGTTCAAAAGAATCAAAGAAACACGCGCCCGGCGCCTTGGGAGAAGCAGATCGGAACTCCGACACCGTGCTGCCTTCAATGGACTCCAAGAAGTCTGGGCCCGTTATCCAGGACCGAGGAGAAGGAGGAGGAAGAGGAGGAGGAGAAGGAGGAGCAGGAGGAAAAGGAGGAGGAGGAAGAGGGAAGAGGAGGAGGAAGAGGAGGAGGAGGAGGAGGAGGAGGAGGAGGAGGAGGAGGAGGAGGAGGACCAGGAGGAGGAGGAGGGAGGGGGAGAAGGCGGAGGAGGAGGAGGAGGAGGAGGAGGAGGAGGAGGAGGAGGAGGAGGAGGAGGAGGAGGAGGAGGAGGTAGGAGGAGGAGGAGGAGGAGGAGGAGGAGGAGGAGGAGGAGGAGGACAAGCTAGGTGCGCTCGCGTCATATCTGACGTCCTACAACTCCCTCCCATCCCTTCCCCATGGCGTAGATCCCCTCTCTATTTGCAGGGTATAGCATGGCAGTACATGGCATTATCATTACATGGCATAGCATGGTTTGAATATCAACGCGTATCATGACATAGCATGGCGTGGCGACGCCCCAAAGTGGGGGGGAGGGGAGGAGGGGCTTCTGCGGCCCCAGAAATCAACGAATCGACACCGAATATGTAATTACTTCCGATGGTTTTTTCGGGGGGACATTTTCTAGATTTTGGGGCTTTTTTGGAATGACCGAAAATCATGCCGTGGCATGGCACTGGAAGCGCTGCAACAGGAGCACGATTCGGAACGAGCGGAAGCGCGGAAATGAGTCCAGCGCTGCAGCGGGAACACGATTTGGAACGAGCGGAAGCGCGGAAATGAGGCCGGCGCTGCAGCGGGAGCACGATTCGGAACAAACGGAAGCCCGATGATGAGGCCAGCGCTTCAGCGGGAGCAACAATTTGAACAAAAACCCGGGCGAAAACCCTTTTCCCGGGAATCCAGTGTAAAAAATAATATGCGGAGGGGGGCCGGATTTCTTCCAGACGTCATCAGGGCAGAGAGGAGAATAGTATTCATATTGTCTTCTTCTGATGGAAGAGGAAGTGGTGGTGGAGGAGGAGGGAGATGATGAGGAGAAGGCGAGGATGAGGAGAAGGCGAGGATGATGATGAGGAGGAGGAGGAGGAGGAGGGACGAGTAGGAGGAGGAGGAAAAGGAGGAGGAGGAGGACGAGGAGGAGGAGGAGGAAAAGGAGGAGGAGGAGGAATGAGGAGGAGGAGGAGGAGAATGAGGAGGAGGAGGAGGAGGACGAGGAGGAAGAGGAGGAGGAGGAGGTGGTGGTGGAGGAGCAGGGGAACATGATGAGGAGGAGAAGGCGAGAGGAGGAAGAGGGGAGGAGGAAGAGGAAGAGGAGGAGAAGGAGGAGGAGGGAGAAGGAGGAAACGGGAGAGAAGGAGGAGGAGGATTAGTATGAGGAGGATCAGGGAGAATGATGATGATGAGGAGGAGGAGGAGGAGGAGGAGGAGGAGAAGGAGGAGGAGGAGGAGGTGGAGGAGACGACGACGAGAGGAGTGGGGGGGTGCCTGAAGCGTTGGGACCAGCAAGACTCCTCCCCAAAGCGGATTGCCACAGGTGCAACGGGCGCGGGGGTCTCGACTCTTCTGGCCTGGGCCGGTGGGCTCCGAAGGCCCCCCCCCGTCTCCGACGACGACGACGGCGGCGACGACGACGACGACGACAACGACCCTCGCCGCCTCCTCCTTCTCCTCCTCCTCCTCCTCCTCCTCCTCCTCCTCCTCCTCCTCCTCCTCCTCCTCCTCCTCCTCCTCCCCCGCCTCCTCCTCCTCCTCCTCCTCCGTTTCTTCCTCATCCTCCTCTCCATCCTCCGCCTCTTCCTCGCCGCTGAAGTCTCTGCTGCAGTGGACTGCGTTCTCTCCGCTGCTCTGCTGGCTCGCGCTCTGGAGGGTCGCCTCTCTACAAATCCTGCTGCTGCTCCTCCAGGCGACCATCCCACATCAGCCCGTCGGCCGTCGTCGCGAACTCGACTGGGCGGAGAAGCCAAACTCCGTTCTACGAGGTATCGAGGCCCAGGTGATCTCTGCGCCTGGCAAGTTTTGCCCCCATCACCCGACGGGGATGTTTTCGGGCGTTCCTGGCCCGTGTCGGGCCTCCTCAGGCCCCTGGGGGCTGGTCTTCTGGGGGCCTCCAGGGACATCCAGGGGTCAGTCAGAACCCGGGGCGGCAGCAAAACTTGCCAGGTGTGTCTGGCCTCCCCCGAACATCGGAGGATCAACAAACGGCATATCACACATGAAAATTTCGGAAGTCTGCGTGGACATTCGGTACTCTATGCTTATTAGTATTCTTATTCTTGTTTGTCGTTTGATTATCAGTGGTATTATTATTCATCGTATTAGTGGTATTCGTAATACTATCATTATTTCGATTATTATCTCTATGAATAACATTCTTACTGTGATACCTTATTTTTGGTTTTCTTAATATCTATGTTAATACTTTTTGTTCTTGAGATTCATATTCGTATTTTTATTACGATCCTTCGTATTACTAACATCACTGCAACTATTACTACTATTCGAAGTATCATCATTATTAGTTTTACTATTCGTTTTTTTATTGTTGGTATTCGTATTATCATTACTACTATACTTGGTATTCTCATTATTATATTTTCTTATTTTTCTTCTTCTTCTTCTTCTTCTTATTGTTCTCTTCTCCTTTTTTAGAACGCTCCCTGGGACCATCTGGCCCGATCGGGGGCGGGCTCGGAGGACCTCACCAAAAAGGCCCTCAGGGGAGAGGCCCTCGCCCTGCCCGTGAGGCCGCGCCAGAGCCGCCAGCTCGGGAGGGTCCCTGCCTCCTCGTCCTCCTGCTGCTGCTGCTTCTCCTCATCGCCCCCCCCCTCCCTCCCTCCTCGCCCTCCTCGCTCTCCTCTCCTCCTCCCCCCCTCGTCGTCATCGCCGCCGCCACTGCCGCCGCCGCCGCCGTGGCCATCGCCGCTGCCGTGGCCGCCGCTGCCGCCACCGCCGCCGCTGTCGTTGCCGCCGCTGCCGTGGCCGTGGCCGCCGCTGCCGTCGCCGCCGCCGCTGCCGCCGCCGCCGCCGCGGGGCCGCCGGCCTCCTCGCGCTGGCGCTCGTGTCGGTCGCCTGCGGGCGCCGACGGTGCCGCCGTCGCTGCAAGCGTCGGCGCCGACGCCGACGCCGACGGCGAAGGCGTCGCGGCCAACGCCGACGACTACGGCGACGACGTCGACCTGCGCCGGCGCCGCGGCCGACGCCGCCGCCGACGTCGCCAAAAGCGTCGCCGCCGACGGCGAAGGCGACCGGCGGCCGCCACGCCAGGCCGCAGGGGGAGCGTGGGAGGGCGCGGGGAGGAGCAAGGCGCACGACGGGCGGCACTTGCCACCAGCGGGCGGCGGGCGCCGCCGACGCTGCTCCCCGCCGATGCCGCCGACGCTCCGCCGACCCCGCCCGCGCGGGGCAGGCGTGCGATTGGCGGCGCCTGCTGCAAAGCCTGGGGGTCCCTTGGGGGGTCTCGGGGGCGTCGGTGGCTCCGCCCCCCCCCCCGCTCCTTCCCGCGCTGTCCCGTGGCAGGCAGTGTGTGCAGAGAGGGCCGCGCCCTGCGCTGCGTTTCGCGTGGCTGCGAACGGTTGGGCCTTTCGCAGGGCTGCGTGCACCTTGGCGGATCGAGAACACCTGCGGTGAGATGCCGCCGCCCCCTCTCTTCTGGAAGCGGCCATGTGGCCGAGTGTTGCGGCCGAAGCTCGGCCAAGCTATGGACATGTGGTCAGGATCATATATGATTTGCATGCCCGAAAGGGGAACGGATAACGCCGGGGGGGAGGGGTAGAGTCTACTCTCTTTTTAGAAAGGAGAATCTACGCGGTGCAACCTATGCAATGCAGTCTATGCGGTGCAATTAATTTCTGTTCGCAGTGAGTTGTCCACTCCACTGCTCGCGCAAACATCCCACCCACCCACCCGCAACTTGGTTTGCAAAATCTCTTAAGACCGTGACGGTGGGTACCACATGGCACTTGGCAACAACAGCGACGCCGACGACGACAGCGACAACGACGATGACGACGCCGCCGACAACGACTACGACGACACCGACGACGTCTCCAACGACTTCGACGACGCCGACAACGACGACGACGACGACGACGACGACGACGACGACGACACCGACGACGACGACGACGACGACGATGACAACGACGACGACGATGACGATAAACCGACGACACCGACGACGACGACGTCAACGACGCCGACGACGACGACGACGACGACGGCGGCGACGACGACGACGCCGACGTCGACGGACGACGAAGACGACAAACGACGCCGACGCCGCCGACGACGACGAAGACGACGACGAGGTCGCCAACGAAGACAACGAGAAAGGAGGGAGATGACGACGGCGACAACGACAGGCGACGACGCGAACGACGAAGAAGGAGGAAGGACCCGGCGCACGCCGACACGGCAACACGAGGGAGGAGGCTGAGGGAAGAGACGACGACCGACGACGACGACGACGGACGACGCCGACGACGACGGCGGCGACGACGACGACCGACGTCGACGACGACAACGACGCCGACGCCGACGACGACGAAGACGACGACGACGACGCCAACGAAGACGACGAGGGAAGGAGGAGGACGACGACGGCGACAACGACGACAACGACGACAACGACGAGGGAGGAGGGAGGACGGCGACGACGCGAACGACGAAGAAGGAGGAAGGACGGCGACGCCGACGACGGCAACGACGAGGGAGGAGGCTAAGGGAAGACGACGACGACGACGACAACGACGACGACGACGACGGCGACGAAATAGGAGGGACGACGACGAGACGCCGACGACGGACGACGATGACGACGAGGGAGGAGGAGGAAGGACGACCACGGCGACAACGACGACGGAAACGACCACGACGCCAAAGAGGACGACGACGACGAACACGAGGAAAGACAGAGGACGACGTAGGCGACGACGACGACGAAAATGACGCGGGAGGAGGGAGGGCGGCGACGACGACGACGACGACGCAAGAGCGCGCGCGCACGCTTTTGTTGAAAATCCGTGTTGCGAAAACTTGTGTTTTTGTAGGTTTTTTGGACACACGATTTTGAAATCCTTCCGAAACCGATGGGTTTTGAAGGTTTTCGGCATACGCGCGCGACGACGCGCGCGTCTGCACTTCGTCCAATTTGTTGCAGGGGATTCTTGCGACGGCACACGCGCAAGGGCGTTCGACAGATTTCGACATGAGCGCGCGCGAAGCCCGTTTGGTAGCATTTTGTGAAAATCTTGAAACACCTATGGTTTTCTTAAGATTTCGCAAGAGCTTTCGCGGAAGCTTTTTTAGCAACTCTGTGTTGCGAAACCCTGTGTTTTTGTATGTTTTTTGGAAACTCGATTGCGAAATCCTTCCCGCACCGACGGTTTTTGAAGGATTTCGGCATGCGCGCGCGACGACGCGCGCGTGTGCACTTCGTCTCGTTTTTTGCAAGGGATTCGTGAAAAAGTGCTATGCTAGAACAAAACATGTCACCGCATAGTGTTTTTTACAAGGGAACCTCAGGGGGGGGAAACCGGTTTGGCTGGGATGGTATGATTTCATATTTAGGATGGACGAGTGTGCAAAATATATATGAAATCATACTATCCCAGGGGGAGCCGATAAGTCCAGGGGAGGGTAGAGTTTATTCTCTTTTTAGAGACGAGAATCTACTTGGCGCAACTTACGCGATGCAACCTGTGTAATGAAATCTATGTGGTGCAATCTATGCGGCGCAATTTAGGTGGTGCAACCTACGCGGTGCAAACTATGTATTGCAATCTATGGGGTGCAATCTATGTGGCGCAATTAATTTCTGTTCGCAGTGAGTTGTCCACTCCGCTGCTCGCGCAAACATCCCACCCACCCACCCGCAACTTGGTTTGCAAAATCTCTTAAGACCGTGACGGTGGGTACCAAATGGCACTTGGCAGCGACAGCGACGCCGACCACGCCAGAACGACGACGACGACGCCGCCGACAACGACTACAACGACACCAACGACGTCTCCAGCGACTTCGACGACGCCGACAACGACAACAACGACGACGACGACACCGACGACGACGACGACACCGACGCCGACGCAGACGACGACGATGACAACGACAACGACGATGACAACACCGACGACGACGACAACGACAACCGACGACGACGACGACGTCAACGACGCCGACGACGACGACGACGACGGCAGCGACGACGACGACACCGACATCGACGACGGCGAAGACGACGACGACGCCGACGCCGACGACGACGATGAAGACGACGACGACCTCGCCAACGAAGACGTCGACGAGGGAGGAGGGAGGACGACGACGGCGACAACTACGACAACGACGATAACGACGACAACGACGAGGGAGGAGGGAGGACGGCGACGACGCGAACGACGAAGAAGGAGGAAGGACGGCAACGTGATGATGATAACGACGAGGGAGGAGGGAAGACGATGATGATGATAACGACGAAACCTTGTGCTTTTGTAGGTTTTTTGGACACACGACTTTGAAATCCTTCCGAAACCGATGGGTTTTGAAGGATTCCGGCATACGCGCGCGACGACGCGCGCGTCTGCACTTGGTCCCATTTTTTGCAGAGGATTCTCGCAACGGCACACGCGCAAGGGCGTTCGACAGATTTCGACATGCGCGCGCGCGAAGCCCGTTTGATAGCACTTTGTGAAAATCGTGAAAAACCTATGGTTTCCTTAAGAGTTCGCACGAAGCCCGTTTGACAGCACTTTGTGAAAATCTTGAAAAACCGATGGTTTCCTTAAGATTTCGCAAGAGCTCGCGCGTAAGCTTTTTTAGCAAATCAGTGTTGAACAACCTTGTGTTTTTGTATGTTTTTTGGAAGCACGATTGCGAAATCCTTCGGACACCGAAGGTTTTTGAAGGATTTCGGCATGCACGCGCGACGGCGCGCGCGTGTGCACTTCGTTTCATTTTTTTGCAAAGGATTCGTGAAAAAGTGCTATGTTAGAACAACAAATGTCACCGCATAGTGTTTTTTACAAGGGAACCGCAGGGGGGGGGAACCCGGTTTGGCTGGGATGGTATAATTTCATGTTTAGGATGGACGAGTGTGCAGAATATATATATATATATATATTATATATATATATATATATATATATATATTTATACATCTATAATATATATATTTATATATATTATATATATATATGATATATATGAAAATCATACTATCCAAAGGGAACCGATAAATCCGGGGGGGGGGGGAGGGGGGTAGAATCTATTAATCTTTTAGAAAGGAGAATCCATGTGGTGCCATCTAAGCGGTGCGACCTATGCAATCCAGTCTGTGCTGTGCAACCGATTTCGTGCAAGCTATGCGACGGCGACGGCGGCGACGGGCGGAACCGCCCGTGAAAGCCGCCACGCGCCCCGAGCTGCGGCGACGGCGACGGCGGCGACGGGCGGCACCGCCCGCAAAAGCTGCCATTCACCCCGAGATGGTTAAGCCAAGTAAGGACACCTAAGTGCAAGCACTGTTTGGGGAATGAGTGGTAAGGAATTCTCAAGCGAACCGCCCAGCCCACCTTTCCGACTGGCCTCTGGGGGCGACGGGGAGGAGTTATTTATGAGAAAAAAGAACGGAGGATGAGGAGGAGAGGGGACGACGAAGAAGGAGGCGGAGGATCCCGGAAATGCGACGTCCTGATTCTTTCAAGATGCGGCCCCCGTAAGCCCCGACCCCTTCCCCGAGACCGGCGCTGCATCCTGGGCCTTCTTTTGACGGCCATGCCGAAAACTGCGAAAAAACCTCATCCCGACTTTTTTACGACGCGATCATGGCTGGGGCTGGGGGGGACGAGGAGGAGGAGGAGTAGGAGTAGGAGTAGGATGAGGATGGTGATGATGATGATGATGATGATGATGATGATGATGATGATGATGATGATGATGATGATGATGATGATGATGATGATGATGATGAGGATGAGGAGGAGGAGGAGGAGGCCACGTTTTACTTTGCATCCTGCCTGTTGCCTTATTTGCTTTCCCGAGGCAGAAAGTACCAGTGATGTTGAAAGGGGGCCCATAAAGGATTGAGGGAGGGAGTTTTATTCCCAAGGTACTACAGCTGCCATCGGTTCTACCTGGCGGGCGCCTACTCTAGGTACCCAGCTTTGTTGCACATCTCTTTTTCCTTCTTAACCTGCGGCGCCCACCAGGTACTGCGCCAAGTCGGACTCCTACAATTTTTCCCGCTATCACAAGCGCCACAGCTTTCTTGCTCAGGTTGGCCTAACGTAAAAATGAGGTGGACGAGGAGGATGAGGTGGACGGGGAGGAGGAGGAGGAGGAGGAGGAGGAGGAGGAGGAGGAGGAGGAGGAGAGGAGGAGGAGGAGGAGGAGGAGGAGGAGGAGGAGGAGGAGGAGGGATGGTGGACGAGGAGGTGGCGAGGAGGAGGAGGAGAGGAGGAGGAGGAGGAGGAGGAGGCGGAGGAGGAGGCGGAGGAGGAGGAGGAGGAGGGGGAGGAGAAGGAGGAGCAGTAGGAGGAGGAGGAAGGAGGAGGAGGAGGAGGAGGAGGAGGAGGAGGAGGAAGGAGGAAGGAGGAGAAGCAGTAGAAGAAGGAGGAGGAGGAGGAGGAGGAGGCCGCGGATCCGTTTCTACGACGCGGTCCTGCCTGGCATGCCGGCGGCGACGCCGCCGATGGGGGCCGCGCCGCCGCTCTGCCCCCACGGCGGGGGGCGCGGCGGTCGCCTGCCCGGGCGCCGTGGCGGCCGCCCCTGCCCCGCTCGTCGTCCTGCCGGGCCCCCGGCGGTCCCCGGGGGGCGGCGGCGGGGGGGCAGCGGTGAGGAAGGGGCGAGGAGGGGGGGCGGGGGAAGGGGCGGGGGAGGGGCGAGGGGAGGGGGAGGGGAGCGAGGGCGAGGAGGGGGGGAGGCGGGGAGGGGGGTGAAGGGCGTGGAGGGCGGGGGCGAGGAAGGGCGGGGAGGGGGGTGGAGGGCGATGGCGACGGCGATGGCGACGGTGACGATGGCGATGAGGACGAGGACGAGGAGGATGAGGATGAGGATGATGAGGAGGAGGATGATGATGATGATGATGATGAAGAAGATGATGATGATGATGATGATGATGATGATGCTGATGCTGATGCTGATGCTGATGCTGATGCTGATGCTGCTGATGATGATGAGGATGAGGATGATGCTGATGCTGATGCTGATGCTGATGCTGATGCTGATGATGATGATGGTGATGATGATGATGATGATGCTGATGATGATGTTGATGATACTGATGCTGCTGATGATGATGATGCTGATGTTGATACTGATGCTGATTCTGCTGCTGACGATGATGATGCTGATTATGACGATGGTTCAGACGATGATTCAGATGATGACTACGACGACGACGACGTTGGTGACGTTGATGGTGACGTTGATGGCTGTGTTGATGACGGGGCAGGTGAGGTGGAGGAGACGACCATAGCGAAAGGTGAGGTGGAGGAGGAGGAGGAGGAGGAGGAGGAGGAGGAGGAGGAGGAGGAGGAGGAGGAGGAGGGGGAGGGGGGGATGCCCGCAGCGGGCCATGGGCTAAGCGCGGGACCCGCCCATCCCGGCATGGCGCCCGCGACTGCAAGAGCCATGCCACCAGGGGTCTGCCCGCACGCGTGGCTGCCCGCAGGCATCCGATCCCAGGAAGCCGCCATGCTGGGCCCCATGGTTGCCTGGCGAGCAGCGCGCCGCAGGCGCCAGCTCGCCATGGAGGCGGCGCTCAGGCGCCAGCAGTGCCGGAGCCACCGCTACACCGTAGAAGATCGGCACCAGTCCAACCCCGGCAGCGCCGCCAAGATGCTGGATCGACACGGACGTCACCACCCTCAGCACCGACGCCCAGCTCTTCGAGCCGCATCAGGTCACGAGCATCCTACCGAATACCGAGGCCCATTAACAGCGGCAGGCCCAAATGGCCAGCTCGTTCATAGACCCCCACGCCGCCCTGCCGACTGAGGAGGGCGACCACGACGACCACAAAGGGAACCGCGAGCTCTGCTGTGCGACCTGCACGTGCGGGGCTACCATTTTCTTCGCCAGATCCCACACCTACCATTGAGCAGGGACCGACCGTCTCGGCATTCCTAGAGGCCTCCCACGACATGTTCGTAGAGCCCAAGAAGGTTCTAATAACAAAAGCAATGTTCTTAGAACATGAGCCCGATGTGTTAAAACGAGACAGTCTCAGCCAGACATGTTCTAAGAACACTTCTTGCAGACTACAAGAGGTTCTTAGAGAATTCTCTGGTGGACCTCAAGGCCGGCCAGGACGTCTCGCCACTGCTTGGTAGCAGCGCACCAAGTACGGCCAACCCAACGGCATCGATGAGGGAGGCGATGAGGACAACCACGCAGGCGCCAGTTCACAGCGGCGGCGACCTCGAGGAGGATCCGGGCGCCGAGTACGAGGAGGAGGACGTCGAGCACGAGGAGGAGGAGGAGGAGGAGGAGGAGGAGGATCACTGATCAAACTGCCAGGTCAGCTAGCGGGCCGCCATTGAACAGTCCCACGAGGGCGCTAGGCGCAATGAGGAACTGCCAATGGGGGACACCCATTGCTTGGGGAAGCCCCAACTCGCAGCCTGTTAACGGGGATTGCTAACGAGGGCCCGCCCTGGCTAGTAGCCCCAAATCGAAGGCACTGTGCCCGGCGAGGTGGATGAGCAGAGGAGAGGGCCTGCGTTGAAAACGCCGGCTCCCTCTCGTGAAGGGACAAGTGGGGGAGGTGAGGAGGAGAGGGCCTGCGTTGAAAGCGCCAGCTCCCTCTCGTGGATGGCGGCTCCCTCTCGTGACGGGCGGCTCCCTCTCGTGACGGGCGGCTCCCTCTCGTGGAGGGCGGCTCCCTCTCGTGGAGGGCGGCTCCCTCTCGTGGAGGGCGGCTCCCTCTCGTGACGGGCGGATCCCTCTCGGGGAGAGCGGCTCCCTCTCGTGACGGGCGGCTCCCTCTCGGGGAGAGCGGCTCCCTCTCCTGGAGGGCGGCTCCCTCTCGTGGAGGGCGGCTCCCTCTCGTGGAGGGCGGCTCCCTCTCTTGGGGGGCGGCTACCCCTCGTGGAGGGCGGCTCCCTCTCGTGGAGGGCGGCTCCCTCTCGTGGAGGGCGGCTCCAACTCGTGGAGGGCGGCAAGAGAAGGAGGCGGAGCTGGCCAGACTAGGGGATTCTTCTCCCCCTCCTCCTCCTCCTCCTCCTCCTCCTCCTCCTCCTCCTCCTCCTGCTCCTTCTTCTCCGCGTCTTGCCACGTCGTCCAGAAAGTGCTCTGGGAGTGAGCAATGCGTCTAACCTCCTCCTCCTTCTCCTCCTCCTCCTCCTCCTCCTCCTCTCCTCCTCCTCCGCCTCCTCCTCCTCATTCTCCTCGTCCTGCTACGTCGGCCAGGCATTTCCCTGGGGGTGAGCGATGCGTCTAACCTTCTCCTCCTCCTCCTCCTCCTCCTCCACCTGCTCCTTCTTCTCCTCGTCCTGCTACGTCGGCCAGACATTTCTCTGGTGGTGAGCGATGCGTCGAACCTTCTCCTCCTCCTCCTCCTCCTCCTTATCCTCGTCCTGCTATGTCGGCCAGACATTGCTCTGGGGGTGAGCGATACGACTAACCTTCTCCTCCTCCTCCTCCTGCCCCTCCCTGTCCGCCCGCTTTCCTCCTCCTCCTCCTCCGCCCCCCTCCTCGGCCCCCCTCCTCCCTCCTCCTCCCTCATCCTCCTCCTCCTCCTCCTCCTCCTTCCCTTCTGCCTCCCTGCCTTCCTGCCTCCCTGTCTCCCCTCCTCCACCTCACAGTCCTCTTCCTCCTCCCACCCTCCCTCCTCCTTCTCCTCCTGCCTCCCTCCTCCTCCTCCTCCTCCTCCTCCTCCTCCTCCTTCTACTCGTTTTCCGTTTCCTCTTTCTCCTCATCCTCCTCTCCCCAGCATGGGGAGAGGTCCTCCGGCACGTCGATGACGGCCATAATCTCCGCGCCCGCCTGCGCTGACAGGGGTCGGCTTCGGGCCCAGAGGGGGTGGCCCCAGCATGAAATTGCGACGGAGGAGGAGCAGCTGGTAGAGGCATGGAGTAATGATGAAGGTGGTGATGAGGATAACGTTGTTGTTGATGATGATGATGATGGTGATGATGATGATGATGATGGTGATGATGAGGAGCGCGAAAGGGGGATTATGGGAGAGAGCATCGAATATCGAATATCGAGGACCCGCCAAATGTGACATTCCTGCATGCTTGGCACCTTTCGCGAACTGTGGACCAAATAAGAAGCATGCATGAATAAACGCAAGCCGTAAAAACACTCGTACGTATACACGCGTATATATGTAGTAGATGTACACAATACATCCCATACGACCACCGTTCGGGTGATAAGAAGGTTCGGGGGGAGGAACCAACGTCTCAACCAATCGATCTCCTTCTCGATCTCACTAGCGGTCTCACTCCATCGACCCCACTATCCATATCCATATCAACCTCACAATCGATCCCACCATCGATCTCACAACCGATCTCAACACCAATCGAATCATCGATCTCAACATCGATCCGATTCTCGCTCTTACCACCGACATCACTACCGATCTCACTGTCGCACACCGCGGGGCCCCGCGCCACCGGATACAACAACCACCGCGGGACACCACGGGACACCGCCCGGACACCGCGGCGGAACACCCCGGGCCACCGCCGCACAACTCGGGAGGGGGGGAGCGGTCTTTTGGCCCGGCGGCGCCCTAGCCGGGGGAGGGTTCACTCCACTCGCCCGCCCACGCAGCAGCCTCGCCCCGACGGCACGGGAGCACGAAACCGAAGCCGATTTCCAGGTGTGGGATTATCCGTGTCACTGCGATCCCGCTCAGCTTCGATACATAGGTATTTGTATGTGCGTATGTATACGAAACAACTATGTGTATGTGTATGTGTATGTGTATGTGTATGTGTATGTGTATGTGTATGGGTATGTATATATCTGTGTGTATGTATGTGAGTATGTAGGTATTTCTGTCTGTCTGTCTGTCTGTCTGTCTGTCTGTCGTTCTGTGTGTATGTATGTGTATACATGTATGTGTGAGCCAGCGTGGGCCCAAACACGTAAGTTATTGGAGTGGTGCTGAATTAGCTAAGTGGTTCAGGATAGGTGGTAAAAGCTATGTGGTGCAGTTGATTTCTGTTCGCAGTGAATTGTCCACTCCACTGCTCGCGCAAACATCCCACCCGCCCACCCGCAACTTGGTTTGCAAAATCTCTTAAGACCGTGACGGTGGGTACCACATGGCACTTGGCAACAACAGCGACGCCGACGACGACAGCGACAACGACCATGACGATGCCGCCGACAACGACTACGACGACACCGACGACGTCTCCAACGACTTCGACGACGCCGACAACGACGACGACGACGACACCGACGACGACGACGACGACACCGACGCCAACGACGACGACGATGACGACGACGATGACGACGCCGACGACGACGATAACGACGACACCGACGACGATGACGTCAACGACGCCGCCGACGACGACGACGACGCCGACGGCGGCGACGACGACGACGCGGACGTCGACGACGACGAAAACGACAACGACACCGACGCCGACGACGAAGACGAAGACGACGACGACGTCGCCAACGAAGACAACGAGGAAGGAGGGAGGACGACGACGGCGACAAAGACGACAACGACGAGGGAGGATGGAGGACGATGACGACGCGAACGACGAAGAAGGAGGAAGGACGGCGACGCCGACGACGGCAACGACGAGGGAGGACGGAAGACGAAGACGACGACGACGACAACGACGACGACGACGACGACGACGGCGACGAAATAGGAGGGACGACGACGAGGCGCCGACGACGGACGACGACGACGACGAGGGAGGAGGAGGAAGGACGACCACGGCGACAACGACGACGGAAACGACCACGACGCCAAAGAGGACGACGACGACGAACACGAGGAAAGACACAGGACGACGCACGACGACGACGACGTCGACGACGACGAAGACGACAACGACGCCGACGCCGACGACGACGACGACGACGTCGCCAACGAAGACAACGAGGAAGGAGGGGGGACGACGACGGCGACAACGACGACAACGACGAGGGAGGAGGGAGGACGGCGACGACGCGAACGACGAAGGAGGAGGAAGGACGGCGACGCCGACGACGGCAACGACGAGGGAGGAGGGAAGACGACGACGACGACGACGACGACGACGACGACGGCGACGAAATAGGAGGGACGACGACGAGACGCCGACGACGGACGACGACGACGACGGACGAGGGAGGAGGAGGAAGGACGACCACGGCGACAACGACGACGGAAACGACCACGACGCCAAAGAGGACGACCACGAGGAAAGACAGAGGACGACGTAGGCGACGACGACGACAACGACGCGGGAGGAGGGAGGACGGCGACGACGACGACGACGACGCAAGAACGCGCACGCACGCTTTTGTTGAAAATTCGTGTTGCGAAACCTTGTGTTTTTGTAGGTTTTTTGGACACACGATTTTGAAATCCTTTCGACACCGATGGGTTTTGAAGGTTTTCGGCGTACGCCCGCGACGACGCGCGCGTCTGCACTTCGTCCCGTTTTTTGCAGGGGATTCCCGCGACGGCACACGCGCAAGGGCGTTCGACAGATTTCGACATGAGCCGTTTGGTAGCATTTTGTGAACATCTTGAAAAACCTATAGTGTTCTTAAGATTTCGCAAGAGCTTTCGCGGAAGCTTTTCTAGCAACTCTGTGTTGCGAAACCCTGTGTTTTTGTATGTTTTTTGGAAACTCGATTGCGAAATCCTTCCCGCACCGAAGGTTTTTGAAGGATTTCGGCATGCACGCGCGACGACGCGCGCGCGTTTTGCAAGGGATTCGTGAACAAGTGTTATGTTAGAACAACAAATGTCACCGCATAGTGTTTTTTACAAGGGACCCTCAGGGGGGGGAAACCGGCCTGGCTGGGATGGTATGATTTCATATTTAGGATTGGCGAGTGTGCAGAATATGTATATACTATCCCAAGGGGAGGCGTTAAGTCCGGGGGGGGGGGTAGAGTCTATTCTTTTTTCAGAAAGGAGAATCCACCTTGCAGAACTTGAAATCGTCAACTCCAATGCTCGCGCAATCATCCCACCCTCCCACCTGCAGCTTGTTTTGCACAACCCATGCGACCGCGATTGCGGTGACCACTTGGCACTGGCTGGCGCACCTCTGCGGCTGCGCTGGCGCACGCAAGCTCGCGCGCAGAACGGCCAACTGGTTTGGCACAACCGACGCGGCCGCGATGGCGCTTATCGATGAGAACTTCCCAACGCGTCCCAAAGGTCGCGCTGGCGCGCGGGCACTTCAATGTGGGTCGGTAACTCGGGCAGGCGCGCTATCAAGATGGCGCCGACAACGGCGGCAACGATGATGATACTAACGATGGTGGTGGCGATGATGACGATGACCACGACAAGGCCAACGACGGCGCCGATGCTAGTGGAGACTATGACGACTGAGTAATGACGGCGGCAATGGTGGCGATTGACGACGGCGATAACGGCGATGATGCGGTGGCGCGGATGAAAATGATGAAGAAATGCGCGCGCACTTTGAAATGCAAGAAACCGTGTATACTTTTCTATTTCAACATGAACGCGCGGGCAGACAATCTGCAAAACTAGTGATGAAGAGCTCAAGGGCGTCTTGATGCTTTAAGGTTGACGCGCTTGCAGAGCAAGTGTGGTTGGCATGACTTCGACATGTGCGCGCGCTCGTGGGGTCGAGGTCATGACGTCCTGGAGGTGAGGAGGAGGAGGAGGAGGAGGAGGAGGAGGAGGAGGACTGGAGTCCCTGATTCGGAGCTGGACGCTGATCGGGCCTTCCGGGCGCCCCGTCCTGCAGCGGGCTCGCCAGCCTGCAGCGAGGCGCTCGGTCTCCGGGCCCCAGCGCAGCAGGCATGGAGCCGGTCCCCGGGGCGGATGTCGACGGCTGGGGGTCCCGCACGGAGCGGCCATTCCAGCACGGAGCGGCCACGGCTGTTGAGCGACGTCGATGCCCTTCGAGGTTCTGCGCCGACCAGAGCGTGACGTGGGCTCCATGTTCAAGGGTTACGGCCTCGTCGGCCCCGCCTGTGCCACGAATCCAGCAGATTGCAGGCAGCGTTGACCTGCGAATGCAACGAGGGGTGCTGCGTGGAGTCCCTCGTATCGTCTCCATTCCATGGCTTCTGGCGCGTCCGCACGTCTTTCTCGCGGTCCTCGCGGAGCTCAGTGGTTCCAGGAGGTCTCGGCGCTCGAGGTCGCAGTTCTCATGAAGTCGTGGGAGGCAACGTTTGATATCACATTGCCGTCCGTTCTGCCTCATCCTGGCCCATTCAGGGTACTCGCCGAGGACCTTCCACCTCAATGGCAGGTGCGCTTGGCCGAGAGAGTGGACATGCGAGCGCGCTAGCTGTGCACCCACAGCGGATTGGCTCGGCCCTGCTTGAAGCAACATGGTTGGCTTTTCTCCACGGCAGCAAACTCTGCGCAGCCTCCGGTGGACAACAGCGGGCCAACAGCAGCGTGGCCCCGGGAACGGAGCGCTTCACAGACGAACGGCGACTGCCGCGCGTCTCATGTACACCATTAAGCAAATAAGCTGCAGTTTTGTTCGTCCAGGCGCCTTGGGGGAAAAACCAGCGGATGAAGCAGGACATCCTGCACAAAGTAGCACGGCTGAGTGCGTACGAAAGGCACGCCAACTTTACTTTTATGGATACTGTGTAGGAGCCTCAGCAGCGCTTTCGTCAGGCATGCGCTGCTGAGTATGTGCAGAAACCTCGGCTCCGATATTGCCGCGTGCATATGCAGCTTGCGCGTTCAATCTTACGAGATGCGGCAACAACTTGCGCAATGGCAGGGGCAAAAGGCACTTGTTTGCATTCTCGGATCATCCTCCCCAACTCGGGGCCCTTATCTAAACCCACCGTCAAGTGGGCCCCTTCATGCTGCCTCTGCCGAGCATTTGGCAGCGATGTGCCTTTTGGATGATTGATACACCCACGCGGGCGCGAAAGACTTTGCATTAGCACACAATCTCAAAACAACCAACTAATACAACATGTATGAGCGTCACGTGCGCCCACGCAACATGCACCGTCTGCGTATTTGCCCCCGGCCATAACCCTCTGAGTCGTCAGCCTAGGGGGGGGCATGGACAATGAGGAGAGTAATGAATTTCCCTCGTCCCTCCTTCCTCCTCATCCTCCCTTTTCATCCCCTTCGGCCCTTCCTGTGCTCCCCCCTCCTCGTTCTCCTCCGTTTCCTCCTGCCCTTCCTCCTCCTCCTCCTCCTCCTCCTCCTCCTCCTCCTCCTCCTCCTCCTCCTCCTCCTCCCCCTCCCTCCTCCTTATTGCCGCCTTTTTCCCTGGAGCTTGATCCTCCTCTCCCTCCATCCCGGCTCTCCTCCTGCTCCCTCCCTCCCTGCTTTTGGCTTCCCTTCCCCTGCCCTCCGCCCTCGCTCGTCCTCTTCACTTGCTCCGCCTCCTCCCCGAAGCCTCCTCCCACCCCCTTCTCTTGCGCAGGCCCCTGGGCGCCCTCCGCACCCGTGGCGTCGGGCTCGGTCGACGCGCGCGCCCGCCCCGAACGCAGGGCAGGCCCCCTGCCGGCTGACGGGCAGTACGGGGCTCCGAGGACGCTGATGGGATGGTGGGTGCCTCCAAAACCTCCTCCTCCTCCCTGCTGAACTCGCCTGCTCCTCCTCCTCCTCCCTCCTCCTCCTCCCTCCTCCTCCTCCTCCCTCCTCCTCCTCGTCCCTCCTCCTCGTCCCTCCTCCTCCTCCTCCTCCTGCTCCTCCTCCTGCTGAATGATTTCCTCGTCCTTCTCCTCCTCCCTGCTGAACTCGCCTCCGACCCCGCCAGCAGCACCCCGAGAGGGGCGACGGGGCCATAGAGCGAGACTGGCAGCCCGGGCAAGCTGGCCCACTGCGTCGTCCCAGCCGACGCGGCCGAGCTAGGTGAGCAAACGTGCTCAAGACAGGCCGGTGGAGTAACCAGCCAAGACCCAAACTCGCAGGGAAGCAAGTGAACACAGCGAAGAAAAGCAAGACAAGACAGCACAAAGGTATGGTGACGGATGAGCACAGAGAGGCGAGGTCACCTGCGGCAGGACGCGCCCGAGGCTCCGTGCTGCAGGCCTTGCCGTCGGCAGGGGGCTACAGAAAATGCTGGGGCCTCGTGGGTGGCGCTTGGGTTGGTTTCATCCCTTGCCACTTTCGCCACCAGGACCCCCTGAGTAACCTGGCGTGGGAAGCGCGAGCATCTGCCGTCGAGCGTGCAAGTGGTCTGGCATCCTCTCCTAAACCCTTTCGAACGTCCTCCACCCCGCAAGGAAGGATATGAAGCCATGGTCGAAGAAAAGCCAAGTCCTAAGCAGCTGCTGACACGCTTGCCCGAACACTCCAGGCTGTTAGCACGGAGAGGGTAGCGCACGAGTGAGGCCGACGGGTCAAGCACCTGACGGCGCGCGCCGCGCCCTCGACAAAGGCGCAACCCAAGAACATTCATCATCGCCCGTGTGATGTGCAGAAGTTGCACACAACAGACGAGCATAACCCGCTACATGATGAGGACGCTGGGTACACCCTGCGATATGCTTAAGAAATCAGGGGTTCAGAAATTCATAGTCTCAGAACTTGAACAAAAACCCAACATTTCTATTAAAATTTTAGGGCTTTCATCGAAGCATTAAGAATCATCGAGACTCTGGCCGAAAACTTCAGTTTTCTTAAGCATCGCCTAAGGTGTATAGTGAAATCGATGCTGCCGCATTGCCTTCACAAGTTGGGGTGCCACCCTCCGTGCCGCAGCCGATCGCGCAGTTGAGACCGCCGCCGCCACAATGATGCCCAACACATATGCTGCCGACAGAAATGTCAAACGTAGCTCTTAGCTAGCTCTACACCCTGCGAAATGCTTAAGAAATCATGGGTTAAGAAATTCATAGTCTCAGAACTTGAGTAAAAACCCAACATTTCTATTAACATCTTAATGTTTTCATTGGCACGTTAAGAATCATCGAGACTCTGGCCGAAACCTTAAGTTTTCTTAAGCATCGCCTAAGGTGTATGTTGCCTACAGACGCATCGTCTGAATGCCGCCGTCGCGAACCTGGGACCTCCAAGGATGCGCGTGGTTGCGCAGAGGCTCATGGCCAACATATCGTTGTGCGCCCTCCCGTCGACGCGCCTGCTGTGCTTCGAACTCGGTCGTGGAAGGGCTTCTGCTTGTTCTCCGCCGTGGCCATAATGGCGGCCCGCGAACGGCTCTAACGCTTCGCCCTGTCTGCACTCTGGCGACCAAACTTTTGGTCACTGCGTCTTTCAAGTGCCAATGTAATGTGCGCTCGTGCTGTCATCTTCTGTTATCTTATCAGATCGAACCGTGCTGGGCGCCCCCCCCTCCGGTGAGGCAGCATCTGCCCAGCGACCGAAGTCTCCACGGTACTCGATCTCACTGTAACAAATGCAGCCTCCAACTCTTGGCCGCCCGTCGGGGCCCAGAAGACACATCGGCAACGCCGACGTGCGTTTGTGAAGGAGGAACTGGTCGGAAAGGTTCACCGCCCCCCCCCCAGTGTCGCGCCCCCCCAAATCCCTCGCCACATTCAGCTCGTTTAGCTTGTCGGAACGCATGGAGTCGGTGATGGCCCAAGCGCGCTTGTTCTCTCGATAGTGAGGTCCTTTTGTCGCGGCAGCTCTGCAGCGTGGAGTTCGAGTAATTGAGTGTGGGCTTCGGGGCAGAGGATGCGCGCGTTGTCTGCCTTCGTGCAAATTTTTGATCGGCGAAGACCAGTTGCCGCAAGTGTCCCCGCGCGCCGCGCATTGCGTGCCCCCAGCGGCCCCCTGCGCCAGGTCGGTGGGGCCGCGCCCAAGCTGGCGGCGCCTCCGAGCCGCTGCAGTCGCAAGCGTTGCTCCGCAGGTGTAGCGCAGGAGCCGATCGGTCCGCTGAAACTGCCGACGACGCGCTGCCGCTGAAGGCGCGTGGTGATGGAGCTGAGCTTCGCAATGTAGTTTGTCATGTTCAGTGGGGTCGCTGCTTCCAGACTCTACTGATAGGGTGTCTGCGACCACGAGTGGTCATTTGTAAAGCGAAATCAGTATATCAACGTCCAATCCTCCATGCAGGTCCGCCGCGAGCGAAGACGTCGACGATCTACTAACCTCTGCCAACGCACCCGCAGGGAATAATAATGTCTTCGGTGCATGGCGGAACTGGGGCCCCACGTGCATCGGCCTCCTTCGACGGATCACAGCCGCGATGCCGACGCGTTTTGCCATGTCAAGTGCTTCCACGTCCGTCGAGCAACGCGTCGTCTCCGAGGATGCCGGCGCGGGGCCGCGCGGTCTGATTCGACCATTGGTCAGTCTAAGGCTCGAACTTGCGCTAACGCAGGTTCTGTCCAATCTTAATTTGGGTGGCGGAAATGCACGCTGGCCAGGACATCTGATGTTGAGCTGTGCATTCTTCGGATAGGGCCAAGGGCGGCGCGGTGCTTGCTGCCGGCCGCGGCAATGCGTGGCCCGAGAGACGCTTCCTAATCTAGCAGGCCCCGAGTTTCTAAAATCACGTCACGCGCCGCATGTGCCCCACCTCCGCGCTGCGCAGCTCTGACCATGATTCTGTGCTCCGCCTGTGACTTGTGTCGAAGGTCAGCAGCCCCTGGCCTTGCGAGGGCGATCGTGCGACTGCCCTCGTGCCTCTGGTATTTCACCGTGAAGCCGCGCTTCGACGCGTTCTCGTAGACCGCGTCGGTTGCGCGCCCTGCGCGCTCGACGGCCAGCGAACATGCCCGAGGAATAAGCGGGGAGAGCCCGTCATCCACGAGCGAGATATCTGCCGGCTCCATTGGCCTAGTGCCGTCCGAGAGCGCGTTGGCCCTGTCTCCCAGGCCACTCGGGTTGAATGGCGCCTCCAGTTTTGAGATGTCGACCTGCGCCGTTTCTGCGGGCTTGGCGAATGGTGCGCGGATTATGACGTCGGCAGACGAGCTGCCAGGTCTCGAGCCGCGTCCTGATCGCACTGATGTGCGCTCTGCTTCACCTGTGTCAGAATGTGTTCGACGATGGCCCTCGACCAGAAACGCCGGGAGATGGGGCGCGCCCCGCAGCGTGGGCGACGCCCCAAGATGCTGAACTATCACTGTGAGCTGCGGCAACGAGAGTGGCCGCATCTCTTGATTGTGCAGTCAGTAGTCCGTGTCGTCGTCGCTGGATCATGCGAGTGCAAAAGGTCTGGCGGTTAAATAAAGTGCCGCCTTCGAGTCCATGAAAAAATCCGCCGGCCCCCTTGTGGGGCCACCAGGCTGTAGGCGCGTGATTCGCAGTTTCCTGTACCAGTTGTAGTTTCTAGTTTCCAGTGTTACAGTTCTGCTTCTTGCTGGTTACTGTAACTAGTTGACTTCTTGCTGGTTACTGTAACTAGTTGATTGACCGCGCGAGGGGGGGGGAGGCCCAAACGTGATTTTTTAGCACCCCCTGGGCGCGTTGTCTGAATTGCTGGGGGGGCTCGAAATCGACACCCCTCGCGCAGATCCGCGGGGTCGCGCAGATCCGCGGGGTCAGGGTCCAAAAACACAAAAAGGATTTGCCACATTTCTGAAATTCGGTGCCACCCCTCGCGCAGATCCGCGGGGTCAGGGTCCAAAAACACAAAGGATTTGCCACATTTCTGAAATTCGGTGCCACCCCTCACGCAGATCCGCGGGGCCAGGGTCCAAACGCACATGGGATTTGCCACATTTCTGGAATTCGGTGCCACCCATCGCGCAGATCCGCGGGGTCAGGGTCCAAAAACACACGGGATTTGCCACATTTCTGAAATTCGGTGCCACCCCTCACGCAGATCCGCGGGGTCAGGGTCCAAAAACACATGGGATTTGCCACATTTCTGAAATTCGGTGCCACCCCTCACGCAGATCCGCGGGGTCAGGGTCCAAAAACACACGGGATTTGCCACATTTCTGAAATTCGGTGCCACCCCTCGCGCAGATCCGCGGGGTCAGGGTCCAAAAACACACGGGATTTGCCACATTTCTGAAATTCGGTGCCACCCCTCACGCAGATCCGCGGGGTCAGGGTCCAAAAACACATGGGATTTGCAACATTTCTGAAATTCGGCGCCATCCCTTACGCAGATCCGCGGGGTCAGGGTCCAAAAACACAAGGGATTTGCTACATTTCTGAAATTCGAACCCATCGCGCACATCCATCGCAAGGCGTGGCAACCCAAACAGCGAGAACTCCCTCAGCCCTTTCATCGCAAGGTGTGGTAACCAAACCCTTAAACCCTACACGTCTTACCAATCGCCAGGTGTGGTAACCCCTCTTGTGATCAGTTGGTTTTGCTGATTGCGACTCGGCTTCGCATGAAGTTTCGCTGCTGCTTCGCGACAGCGCCAAGGCCTCATGACTTAGCTCTTCCATGGCCCATTATCCGAGAGAGGGGGCCGGCGGCAGGGGGCGAAGCCCTTACGGGTAACACTGCGGTTCTGCCCGATCTCTCGCGCATGTCGGGGCAGATGGTGGCGATGTGGGGCAGCGGTGATGGGCGGCGTCGGCGGCGACCTCCGCATTGTTCGCCCCGAGGGAGAGGGCCCGAATACGGCGCTAAGTAATTTCGTAGGGAGCGGCGCCGGCACTTGCCGATGTTGTCGTTGAGGAGGATGACGCAGTAATGCTCTGGGGACGCTGGCGACCCTATTCCTCCGCGCAATGGAGACGCTACTCCATGCTCCAATTGCAATGGTTCCCGGGGGTGAATGCGGACTTTCCCCGCAGGGATTGATGCGCAGTGGCGGGAAAGGAGGGCCTCGCGTGACCAGCGAGAAAGTCACAGCATATTGGATCCTGTCCTGAAGTTCTCGGCCGCGTAATACCTCGGCAGAACCCCCTGGCGCGCGGCGGGGGCGGCGCCGCACCTGGCTCAAGAAGGGTGCAGCTCGGGTCATGGCGCAGTCGGCTTTTCTACTTTGCTTGAAGTTCCCGTGGCTCAAGTTTCCCTGCGTCTTCGGTGGCTACAAGATGATGAAGTGCAGCAGTCGCCTCCTGCTGGCCCGCCTCCATGGCTTTGTGCTGCGTGCCCGTCGCTGCAAGCGCGTGGACTGGTATCGGATCGGGCCGAACGCGCCCTTCGTGATGTGAGTCACTTCTGCGCGTCGCTCCATCTCATTGCCAAATCTCTGTAGATGCGCAGTTCTATCTAGTCGGATCGCTTTACTTAGTGCTCGCGATGTATCAGCAAAAAACGGCGAAGGCCATGTGCGAGCATGCCTTCGCTGATCTCGTGACCGCTTCTACAGGCGCTGCAAAACGTTCGTAATCTTCGCACTGCGTCGGTTCAGAGCCGTGCCTTGTCGGGATGGGGTAGTGCGTCGTCCAGATGAGTGAGAATCAGGTGCCCCGCCTGCGCGCCAGTGACGTGGGTGGCCACCTCCCTGACCGCGAAGGCCGCATGGCGCCATGATCCTGCCAGCTCCACCGCAGTGCTCGAAGCTAGGATCGGGCTGAGCCTTCCAGTCCCAAAGCATGCCCTCGCCACGTCCCGAATCAATGTGTGGGGGCATTGCTGGTGAGCGCTCACGTCGATGTCCCAACTTGACACACTTGCTGCCTCCATATCATCATCAACTCACTGCCATCACCCTGGTCTCTTAATTAGGCTTGTTTCAACCTTACACTGTGCATCACCACACGTGGTTTAACGGCACATCGTAGTCTCGTAGGCCGCGTTTACAAGAATGCGACCAGCCGCGTCGGTGTCCGTATATAGTTTGTAGTCCGCTCCGCTCTCGGTGCAGTAGCTGTGGTATCTAGCATTGCTGATGGCATAGTCATGTTTGTGATGTGCCGCTGCTGCTGACGTGTGTGTGTGTGTGTGTGTGCGTGTGGCCACCAGCCACCGAAAACCATGTATAATCATAGTAAGGAGACCTATCAAGTAGAAGCTCTCGCACGCGGTGTCCATGCAGGTCGTTTGTCTCAGGTGCGCAGTAGCTGCCAAAATGAAGCCCAATTCCTTCATCTTTGCCTTCCCGTCCTGCAAGCTTAGGTCGTCGACCAATCTTTGCGTTGGTATTTCTGGGTGTAATGGTAGGTGGTGGCTGGAGAACGAAAATATCAACCTCATCCCACCATTGTCGATGCCCGGCCGTCTCGTGCCCAGCACTGGCTGCGTGCGTGACATAAACTCTCTCATTCCCTTGGAAGATCAACGCTCTGCATAACAAGAACCGCACATAAGGAAGTAGTACCCTGACATGGGACTTCGAAAATGACTTGGGTCCCCGAGGTCCGTCATAAAATACTGCGCACCAAACAGCAGCCTAACTTTCCCGTGGGACGTCGCCACCTTCAACTCTAGATTGTACATCCGAATCGCCTTGGCTGGCTTGTCGGCGCTCTCGGCTACCGGCTTTTGGCGCACCGGCGGAGCCCATGGCAATCACCTCCAGGGTCTGCGTTGACATCCGCTGTGGACGGGTCGCGCAGGAAAGCCTACGTCAATCTTTCGCTGTACCTCAATTTTTTGATGATTGCGTGAGGAAAATCGTCGTGCGATTGAACGCGCACGCTCCTAGCAATCACATCGCACAGCTGTTTCCAATGTTTCCCTCATGCCCTCCCGTGTGTGTCAGGCTGAATGGCCGCATTGACTTTACGGCCGCGTACGTGTGCGGAGTGATGTCGGCGAGGCCGTCTCATAGAGAAAGGCCCAATGCAGTTTACATCATGGCAGGGAGGCAATCGAAGATGATCTCCACGGGTAAATGCCAAGGTGCATGGGGGAAGTACATGATCGTCCACAACAGCTTGCAGTCTCCGTCGTGACGGTGATGTCCGACTTACCGTTGTCGAAAGAGACGCAACCATCAATCTACGAGCTGAAAAAACCTTCGAACTTGCTGGAGTCAGTACCGTTCCAACCGATATGTGTGTTCGTGTAGGCATGCACAATAACGCGCGCGTGTTTATCCATCTGATGCATAATTGCGCCTTTGTCGTTGCCACACATCCGCCTGCTCTTGTGTTCTCACGCCGCCCATCGGTCGCCGCTGATTTCCTTTTGATTGACGCCTTGACCAATTTATGCTCGCCGCCGCCGTTTGCTTGTCCTCCTCCTCCTCCTGCTTCTCCTCCTCCTGCTCCTGCTCCTGCTCCTCCTCCTGCTCCTGCTCCTCCTCCTCCTCCCCCTCCTCCTCCTCCTCAGCCTCCCCCTCCCCGGTGCGTCCTGCCGCTCCTAATCCCTCCTCCCCGCTACCTCTCCTCCCCGATGCCTCCTCCTTCCCGAGGCCTTCTCCTCCTCTTCCTCCTCCTCTGCCTCCCCCTCCTCACCGAAACCTCCCCCTCCCCCTCCTCCTCCTCCTCCCTCTCCCCCTCCTCCTCCTCCTCTTCCTCCTCCTCCTCCTCCTCCCCCGATCCCGCCTCCTCTCGCAGCGGACAGCAGTGCTGCGGCCGGTTCCTGGCCGGGCGCGGCCTCGGGGGGCCCACGCTGGGCCCCCGGGGTGCTCCGAGCACGCCTCGGGGGAAGGGGCCCCCCTCGCCTCTGCCCCGGCGCCTCCCGCCGCCCTCCGGCCCGCCGCGCCGCCTTCTGCAGGCTCTTCACGCCCCCCTGGCACCACACCAGGCGCTCTCCCTGCACCTCCGCGCGCGCGCGCGGCCGCCGCCGTCGTCGTCGCCGCCGCCCTCGTCGTCGCCGTCGTCGTCGTCGTCGTCGAGTTTGAGTTCGGGGTCGTGGTCGTGGTCGTGGTCGAAGCCGTGGTCGTGATCGTCGTCGTCGTCGTCGTCGTCGTCGTCGTCGTCGTCGTCGTCGTTGTGGTCGTCGCCGTCGTGGTCGTCGTCGTCGTGGTCGCGATCGTCGTCGTTGTCCTGGTCGTCGTGGTCGGGGTCGTTGTGCTGAAGGGGGAAGAGGTCGCAAAGGAGGAGAAAGAGGAGGGTGAGGAGAAAGAAATGGCAGAAAGTGGAGGATACAGATAATGATGAGAAGGAGGAGGAGAAGGGGGGGGATACGGCAGAACGGTGCAGAGGATGACGACGACGATGATGTTGTTGTTGATGATGACGATGATGGTGGTGATGATGATGCTGATGAAGGGGATAATGATGATGATGATGACGATGCTGATGCTGCTGATGATGCTGCTGCTGATGATGATGGTGCTGACGGTGATGCTGATGCTTGTATTTATGGTAACGAGGGTGGTGGTGATGATGATGACGATGATGATGGTGGTGCTGTTGATGATGAAGATCGTGCTGGTGATGCTGGTGATGATGGCGAGGATGTTGATGCTGCTGATGATGATGATGATGGTGCTGCTGATGATGACGATGTTGTTGATGATGATGGTGATGCCGATGCTGATGCTGCTGATGATGATCATGCTGATGCTGATGCTGATGCTGATGATGATGATGATGATGATGATGATGATGATGATGATGATAATGATGATGATAATGCTGATGCAGCTGCTGCTGATGACGCTGATTATGATGATGATGACGATGACGATGATGATGCTGCTGATGATGCTGAGGATGATGAGGATGATGCTAGTAATGATGATGATGCTGCTGATGATGATGACGACGACGAAGGAGGAGGAGGAACATGATCAGGAGCAGGAGGAGCAGGAGGAGCAGGTGGAGGAGGAAAATGAGGAAGATGAGAGGGAGGAGGAGGAGGAGGAGGAGGAGGAGGAGGAGGAGGAGGAAGGAGGAGGAGGAGGAGGAGGAGGAGGAAGGAGGGCGGGGAGGAGGAGGAGGAGGAGGAGGAGGAGGAGGAGGAGGAGGAGGAGGAGGAGGAGCAGGAGAGGAGGAGAGGAGGAGCAGGAGGAGGGAGGAGGAGGTGGAGGAGGAGGGGAGGCTATGCTGGGACGACCCTTGCAGCAAGGAGGAGGAGGAGGAGGAGGAGGAAAAGGATGATGAGGAGGAGGAAGAGGAGGAGGGGGATGAGGTGGAGGAGGAGGTTGAGGAACAGGAGGAACTGGGAGGGAGATGATGGGAAGCATGGGAAAGAACGGGGAGAAGGAAGAGTGGGGATGAGAAATGGGGGGGAATACCCTCGAGCCTCTTCTCGCCCCACGCTCCCGCCCCCCCAAGTCAGAGGAGGAGGAGGATGAGGAGGAGGAGGAGGAGCAGGAGGAGGAGAACCACGAGGAGGAGGAGGAGGAGGAGAGGAGGAGGAGGAGGAGGAGGAGGAGGGGAGGAGGAAGGAAGGGGAGGTGGAGGTGGAGGACGAGGAGGAGGAGGAGGAGGAGAGGAGGAGGAGGAGGGGGAGGTGGAGGAGGAGGAGGAGGAGGAGGAGGAGGAGGAGGTTGTGGAACAGGAGGACGTGGGAGGGAGAGGACGAGCAGCATGGGGAAGCACGGGAAGGAGGAGCGCGAGCGGGCCGGGAGGAGGGACTGCGCGGGGGAGGAGGGGGCGAGGACGAGAGAGAGGGGGGAGGCAGACCCTCGGGCCCCTTGTCGCCCCCCCCTCCCCGCCCCCCCCCCCACCTCCCCGCGCAAGCCTCCTCGTCCTCCTCCTTCGCCACACGCGCCAGGCAATTCGCCCTCTGTCCTCATCTTCCGCCCTCGTACCTGCCCTCTCTCCTCCTCTCTCCTCCTCTTTTCCTCCTCTTTCCCTCCTCTTTCCCTCCTCTTTTCCTCCTCATTTCCCCCTCTTCCCCCCTCTTTCGCCCTCACCTGCCTTCTTGCCTCCTCTTTCGCCCTCTTACCTGCCCTCTTTCGCCACTTCACTGGGCATCATTGCAAAATGCGAAAACGATGGATTCGTTGACGACGAGACGTTCATGACTTTCGGTGTGACCTGTTTGTGCCCGAACTTCGGTATCTGCGTCAAAACTGAGCTGTCCCTGTAATGAAAGCGCATTCCGTCGGAAAACAAACCCAAAAACATTGTAATTTCCGTTGTGCATTTTTGGAATTTATCGTGCAAGACCCGGTGGCTCAAACCGCCTGACTTGCCGATTTCTGCAAGCAGAGGGACATTCTCACCGACTGCTTCGGCCATGCACGTAATATTGCTGAAACCTACTTCGATGACGCTTTGATCGATGCCACGCGGGGCGGGTGCACATACGCACATAAACGCGCAAGTAGAATATATGCATCGACGACGGGTCATGAATAGTGACAGCAACACAAATGAATGCCCCTGTCTGTAACTTCGTGCAGGAAAGAGTCGGCCACATACGACGACATCCTCCGACCTTCCGCCCGCCATCTTCGTCGGGATCGTCATTGGCGGACTGCGCTGGTTGGTGCTGGCAAAGGACGCATGTCCTAACGTTTCCATGGAGAAACCCAACGGAATAAACTACATCATGAACCGCGTAGGCGGTATTCAGATCGATAGTTGAAAATTCGATCACTGCGGATTGCAATCGCCAGCATGTCCAGCAGAGGCAGTAACAATGTAGAACAAGTATTCTCTCGTAAGCTAAATAATTTCTTATGCACAATTTCGGGATCCTGTTCACGTATGCCTGGGGCTTGGAGAGAATCCGGCCCGAGGCAATCTTTTGAACAACATCCCCAAACTTGTCTGACAAATTAGGAGGCGCAGTGAGGATCTGGCCATGTTGGAAGTACGCAAACGCATTTCCCGACTTCTGTTTAAGCACACGTGGCGGAATGTTGCATTTTAGGGTCCCGTTTTGTTTCTCTCCTTGCCACTGGCAGTTATCAAGCATGTGTGGTCTACATCTCAGCAGTGTAAAGGGTGATGGGGGGGGGGCAGGGTTTGTCCGGCCCCAGTCTTTGAGCGTCCTCCAAAGATCGCTATGCATTCTGAGCTCAATTTATGGCAAACGAGCTGTTTGACCATGCGCGCATGGGCGCGAGGGCGCACACAGCAGCAGCACTTCCCCTCTACAGCCGCTTGCCTCCAAGGCCTCACAGGAGGCCGTGCATGCAGCAGCGGGCACTTCTGCGTTGAGCCCAGGAGACCAATCATTGAGCCGCCCTGCCCTCCTCCACAGCTTCGAAACTTCCCCCCCCCCCCGCCCCCCTGGGAGGTGCTCGGGTGGCCCGCTGGGTGTTTGTGTGGCCCGGAGTGCTCCGAAGTCTGTAAGTCGTCGAGGACGGCAGATGGGGGGGGATCCGGCTGCAGGCAGAGGCCCAGACACACCCCACACGCCGACAAAGCGCCTATGACGAGCCTCTTGGGCCTCTGACGAGCTTCTTGGGGCCTCTGACGAGCTTCTTGGGGCCTCTGAAGAGCTTCAAGGGGAGAGGATGAGTGTGATGGTGACGAGAAGAAGAGGAGGGGAGGATTATCGTGACGGGGAGGGTTAGGGTGAAAATGATGATGACGGGTCTGCTCATGAGGACGAATGCGATTGTGACCCAGCTACTTACAGCAAGTCAGCTACCGTGCCAGTCTAGCATTCCAGGTGGCGGCTGCTTAATCGATGGTGATGATGGTGATGATGAGGATGAGGATGATGATTTTGATGGTGGTTCTGTTGATGGTGACGACGGTGTGGATCGTGACGGTACTGATGATGCTGCTGCTGATGGCGAAGAGGAGGAGGAGGAGGAGGAGGAGGAGGAGGAGGAGGAGGAGGAGGAGGAGGAGGAGAGGAAGAAAGAGGAGGAGAAGAAGAAGGAAAGGGACGAAGATGAGGTGGGGGAGGAGGAGGTGGAGGAGGAGGAGGAGGTGGAGGAGGAGGAGGAGGAGGTGGAAGAGACGGAGGAGGCGGAAAAGAATCGTCACATCTGACACCTTTCACCTTCACTTCTCGGCCAGACCTCATGGACCTTAATTTTGGCTGTCTTGGGCCGTTTCGGGGCCCTCTTGGGCCGTCATGGGGCTCTCTTGGGGCCCTCGCGGCTGTCTGGGGGGTCTCTTGGGGCCGTCGTGAACTGCTGCTCCTACGACTACTACGAACACTACTAGTACTAGTACTACTACTACTACTGCTGCGGCTGCGGCTGCTACTACTACTACTACTACTACTACTACTACTACTACTACTACTACTACTACTACTACTACTACTACTACTACTACTACTACTACTACTACTCTACTACTACTACTACTACTACTACTACTACTACTACTACTACTACTACTACTACTACTACTACTACTACTACTACAATTAATCCTACTACTACGACGACGACGACGACTACTACTCCCATTGCTACTACTACGAACTACTACTACTACTTCTTCTACTACTACTACTCCGACTAATACCACTACTACTACTATTACTACTACCACTACTACTACTTCTACTACTACTACTCATGTTATTATTTGATTTTCTTACTACTACTACTACTACGACTACGACGACTACTACTAGTACTAGTACAACTACGACTACGACTACGACTCCGACTGCGACTACTACTACTACGACTACTACGACTACTACTCCTACTACTACTCCCACTACGACTATTACTACGGCTCCTGCTACGATTATTCCGGCTACTACTACTACTACTACTACTACGACTACTGGTACTAAGGCTAAACGTAGTCTGTGTTACCAGGTTTGAATCAATGGTAAAGGGTATGGGTTCGGGTTCGGGTTCGGGAACGACGCCAGCAAACAAATAAATCATACTCTTAGTCAGCATGTTTCCGACTGAAATCATTTTCAAAACCAAATACATTGTTAATAATCCAATGGGACTCGACCACTTCCTATTGAAATCCGATTCCAAAACACATAGATGATTAAGACATTCCTCTGGAGGCTGGGACTCGACCATTTCATATTGAAATCGGATTCGAAAGCACATATATCATTGCGGAATTCCTCTGGAAGCTAGGACTCGACCATTTCCTATTGAATTCCTATTCAAAAACAAATAGATTATTGAGGAATTCCTCTGGAGGCTGGGACTCGACCATTTCATATTGAATTCCTTTTCAAAAACGAATAGATTATTAAGGAATTCCTCTGGAGGCTGGGACTCGACCATTTCCTATTGAAATCCTATTCCGATGCAAATAAACTATTAAGAAATATCATTGGAGGCTGGGACTCGACCATTTCCTTTGAAATCCTATTCCAAACCACATCGATTATTAAGGAATTCCTCTGGAGGCTGGGACTCGAGCGTTTCCTATTGAATTCCCATTCAAAAACAAATCAAGTATTAAGGAATTCCTCTGGAGGCTGGGACTCGACCATTTCCTATTGAAATCCTATTCCAAAGCAAATAGATTATTAAGGAATTCCTCTGGAGGCTGGGGCTCGACCATTTCCTATTGAATTCCTACTCAAAATCAGATAGATTATTAAGGAATTCCTCTGGATGCTGGGACTCGACCCTTTCCTATTGAATTCCCATTCAAAAGCAAATAGATTATTATGGAATTCCTCTGGCGGCTGGGACTCGGCCCTTTCCTATTGAATTCCTATTCAAAAACAAATAGATTATTAAGGGATTCCTCTGGAGGCTGCGACGGCGGCGGCGACGACGACGACGACGACGACCGTCCTCGTCCCAAGCCTCATCCACCCTGTCCTCGTCCTCCTCATCCACCCTGTCCTCGTCTTCCTCATCCCCCCTGTCCTCGTCCTCCTCATCCTCGTCCTCCGCATCGTCGTCTTCGTCATCCTCGTCCTCCCCACCCTCATCGTCCTCCTCCTCCTCATCATCATCAGCATCCTCGTCCACCTCATCTTCATCATCATCATCATCGTCATCATCATCGCAGGAACCCTGGGAGATCCTAAGGAACCGACGCAGTCCCCAATAAACCACGATGCACCCTGAGAAGTCTTGGAGAGTATCTACGAATCCGAAGGAATCCATTGAGATCTCGTGGAATCTTGGGACATCCAAAACAATTCCGGAGGAATGTCAATGAACCCTGTCAAACCCATAGGAAATACAATGGAATCCTGGGGGGGTCCTCAGAATCCGGTAACATAGGCCACGTTTTGCCCTAGTACTACTACTACTACTACTACTGCTGCTGCTGCTGCTACTACTACTACTACTACTACTACTACTAGTACTACTACTACTACTACTGCTGCTGCTGCTGCTACTACTGCTACTACAATCACGACTACTACTACTACTACTACTGCTACTACTACTACTACTACTACTACTACTGGTACTACTACTATTACTACTACTACTACTGTCACTACTACTGTTACTACTACTGTTACTACTACTACTACTACTACTACTACTACTACTACTACTACTACGGAGGCAACTACTACTCCCATTACTGCTGCTACTTCTACTTCTACTACTACTACTACTACTACTACTACTACTACTACTACTACTAGTACTACTACTACGACTACTACCATTACTACTACTACTACTACTACTACTACTACTGCTATTACTAATGCTGTTATTCTTTGATTGTACTACTACTACTACTACTTCTTCTACTACTACTACTACTACTAGTACTACTACTACGACGACTGCTACTAGTACTAGTACTAATCCTACGACTACGACTACGACTACGACTCCGACTACTACTGCTACTACTACTACTACTACTACTACTACTACTACTACTACTACGACTACTACGACTACTACTCCTACTACTACTACTACTCCCACTACTACGACTATTACTACGACTACTGCTACGATTACTCCTGCTACTACTACTACTACTACTACTGCTACTACTACTACGACAACTACTACGGCGACGACGACGACTACGACTACTACTACTACTACTACTACTACTACTACTACTACTACTACTACTACTACTACTACTACTACTACTACTACTACTACTACTACTACTACCTACCACCTACTACCTACTACCTACTACCTACTACCTACTACCTACTACCTACTGCCTACTGCCTACTGCCTACTATCTACTACCTACTACCTACTACCTACTACCTACCTACTACTACTACAACTACTACTACGACTACTACGACTACTACGACTACAACTACTACAACTACTAACACTACTACTAAAACTACTACTACTACTACTACTACTACTGCCACTACTACTGCTACTGCTACTGCTACTGCTACTGCTGCTGCTACTACTACTACTACTTCTTCTTCTACTACTACTACTACTAGTACTACTACTACTACTACCTCTACCTACTACCTACTACCTACTACCTGCTACCTGCTACCTACTACCTACTACCTACTACCTACTACCTACTGCCTACTACTACTACTACTACTACTACTACTACTACTACTACTGCTACTGCTACTACTACTACTACTACTACTACTACTACTACTACTACTACTACTACGACTACTACTACTACTACTGCTGCTGCTACTACTACTACTACTACTACTACTACTACTACTACTACGGAGGGCCTCCAAGATGGCCTCAGAGGCGCCCACGCCGGGCCCAAGAGACAGTTGGCCCCACGACGGTTCCGAAGGCCTTCAAGACGCCTTAAGATGGCTCCAAGACTGTCCAAGAGGCGTTTCAGACGCGCCAGGCGCCCTTTGAGAGACCTCCTCAGAGGGCCCCGAAACACAACAATCAATAATTCTCGATGTTCGTATATCTGCATATTCTATTACCTTATTATTCAATCTATTACGTTATAGTATATTCTGTGCTGTTTCATTATACCATATCATCTCTATTCTCTTCTATGCTATGTTGTTCTGTTCGTTGCTGTTATATGACATGATTTTCTATTGTAATCTCTTATGGCATGTAATTTTCTATTTGCTTACAGACTGTTCTATTCCATTAAATTCTACTATTATTTCAATTTTATTGTACTACGTGCGGTTCCATTATTTGTTATTCTCTTATATTCTATTCTTTTATATTCTACTCTCTCATGTTCAGCTTTCGCATATGATATACTAATCGATTCTACCCTATTCTAGAACAGTACCATCTACTATGACTCATGGTTCTATATCATAGTGCATGTGTACATATATACACACACACACATATATATATATATATATATATATATATATATATATGTATAGGATTCTATTAAACTGAACTATAATATACCTTAACGTATTACACTCTAATCTAGTATAATGAATGTTATGGTGATACAATTATATACACAATAGTCTCGCTTCGTGGGCACCAAGACGCCCCAAGAGAGATCCACGACCTCCCGAAAGAGCCCCAAGAGGTTCCCCATAGGGGCCCGGAAGGTCCCAAAGGGCTTCCCAGAAAGCTTCTAAACAGCCACAGGAGGCCCCCACGATGGCCCCAGAGGCGCCCAAGACGGCTCAAGAAATGTTTAGAAATGACCCAGGAGGGGTCCAAGACGATCCCGACACGCCTAAGTTGGCTCAAGTATCGATCCTCGATCCTTCTCCTCCCTCCATCATTCCCCTCCCGTCGGCGGGTACCATCGGGCGAGTCGAACGGCCGACACTCTTCGTCGCCCGTCAGGATGAGGAACAGAGGAGCGAAGGCGGTCTGCTCAGACACTGTGTCAGACATTTTGTCTTGTTCGTCTGTGCCCTTCCGCTGTCCGGTGCCCTGGTTTGGCGTCCAAGGACGCTTCGCCAACATCCGTCCAGGACCTCCCGCGCTGTCCCTTTCCTCCTGTAAATATTTATCAAAATCTCTCCACCCACAACTTCTTGATGCAAGAAGAAATAGATAGAGTATTGATCTGATCTGATCCCGATGTCATGCTAGACAGTCGTAGAATGCGTCCACCCTCCCGCCACAGCTGGCGGGTCCAAGCCAAAAGCGGCAATAGTGAACAAGAGAGTGCAAGCATGAGCGAGCGAGAGCAGCAACATAGATAATTCTAAACATCAACCTATATCTCACATCCTTGCTAATGCAACTTTCACACAGGAAAAGGAAACGTTGCTAAATAATGCCTTGACAAATTGTGCAGCTATCTTCTAGAATATTGAATCATATTATCGGCTCGAACGGTCAAGCTACCGTCCGCGCACCAAGCAACATATATCAAATAAAAGAAATCCAATATTCTCTGCTCGAACGGTCAAACTACCGTACGTGTATCAAGCAACATATATCAAGATAGAAGAAACCAACGCACCGAGCAACATATACTGAGATAAAAAATCCACGCACTGAGCAACCTATAAAAATATTTACCTGAGGTCTGCGCACCGAGCAACAGATATCAAGCTATAAAATCCTTACCTGAGCTCTTGAGGGGGTGCTTTCACTCCTCATTTGTGGATAGTGATCCAAATCACTCATCATCTGAAAACTGATGATCCAAATCACTCATCATCCTCACCACCGTTCACATCTGAGCCACTGCCTTGGCTGGCTCCAAGATATCGTCACATATGTAGTAGTGGGGACCAGCGTACACGCACTGCTGACTTGATGATGCTGTATGCAATGTAACTCTTGATGCTCGGGTCGAGGTCAAAACTCCTGCTCTCGTCTGCGTCCAGCTTGAGACACCGTCCTGGGCAATTTGCGTAGTGCCTGTCCTCCGTATAGATCGTCTCGTAGCTGTCGCCCTCGTACTTGCCACTCCTGATTATCGTCGGTCCCATGGTCTCCAGCCACTGCCTCAGTAGAGCACTATCTCCCAGCATAATTGGTCCATCTCCCATGGTCTCGTCGTCATAGGTCACTGGATCGGCTCGTACTGCGAGGGTTGTCGTCGTAGCTTTTGGCGTAGCCTTCGCTGTCCTGGATTTGACCTTGACCTGCTTCTCGGGCAACTCCGGCATGAACAGGTTGTCGCTGCTCGAACGATCTACCTCCATCGGCTCAGCGGTGTCCTCGTCGTCGTTCTGCTTGGGCTGCATTACGTAAATGAATATGATGATACCCGCGATGATAGAGACTACTGTCACCACCGTAGGAGACATCGAAAGACAAACTCCATACACTGCAAGTGCACAAAATTGAAACAGAACTACAACTTGGTCAGGTATCTGGATGGTTCTCTGCGCGCCACTCCTTTCCATCGGGTAGTTGTCCGTTAGCTCTTCCGTGTAGAATGCCTCGACGTAGTCCTCGTCTTGAACCTCGTCCTTGTCGTCGTAGAAGCACTCGTCCAAGTAGTTGTACGTCTCCACCGGCCACGTAGATATCTCCTCGTCGTCCTCCCCGGTGTCGTCGTACAGCTCCTGCTTGACGTACTTAGCCATCTTCGCGTTGAGCTCGTCCACCTCCTTGTTGGCTGCCGCCTTCTCTGGTCCAACAAGCTTTCGTCCGCGTATGGATGGTGTCCTGTCATCAGGCCTAAGAATCCACAAATTTGATGTAACTATCTTCCTCGCGTAGCCTCCTGGAAGTACTTTTGTCAAACAGTCCGCTAGCATCTGCTCACTCTTGACCCACTTGATGCTGACGTCTTTGAGTGACTGCCGCAATATAGCCGCTTCCACAGAAAGCCTCCTGTCCGTCATAGAAATCTTCTCCTTTGTGATCGTGTCGTATAGACTCTTGCAGTCGGTCGCCGAAATGCATTTCACCGGGCAAGTGTCGTGCACAATCTCGGTCATGTCCATCTCCGGGTACAGGATCTCCGCCTCGGTCGACCTCGTCCATATCAACATGTCCACTGAATCCGCGCATGAGTAGGCCTCCGCAGATAGTAGATCGCACCACTCGTTGAATCTTGGAGGACTGCCACCCAATGCAGTGTACCTTGTACTTGTTGCTGAGGTCCTCGTTGATCTTCTGGTCGCCCAGCATGATGAAGTGTCCGCTCTGTAATCTGTGCTTCGGCAGATTGTCGAAAGCACTGTCGGTGACATTGATCACCATGGTCTTCCACAGGTGCAGGCCTGCTGAGAAACTAATCAGCAAGTCGGTCCGCTCCTGGATCCGCCTGACGGCCGCGTTGCCGTCCTGTAGGTCCTTCGCCGTCGGAGCTCCCAGCGTAGATGCCAGTCGGGATGCCTCGAAGGCCTCCTCGAAGCATATCACTCGCGCAGCCCATTGCAGTTGTCCAACTACCATTCGTAGTCCACGATGCTCTGCATGGGTCAAGGCGCTATCTGGTGCCTTGCTGCGCTTTCTGGAGATACGTACAGTCTGCATCGACTTCACGTAGGCCTCCATGGTGACGTTGATGCTGCCGTCCTTGTCCTGCTTATAGGCCCGGCCACAGAACGTCGCCTGCTCTTTCCTCGCGTACTTGACCTCGCCAAAGTCGATCTCCTTCTGCAGGTCCTTCATGATCTTGGCGCCCTCCGGGTCGTCCTGCCTGATGCCCGTGAGGAAGTCGCCCACGTGCAGGCACATGATCCCGATGATCGTGCCCTCCGCATTGCGCTTGATGAAGGTCGCGGGCTCGAAGCTCAGGCCTTCCCATCCAAGCTTCACGAGCGTCTCGCGTAGTGCCACATACCACGCACGAGCTGCATCGTTGGTCCCGTGGATGCTCTTGTTTAACTTCAGCAGGTCGCCTGCCTTCACTCCCGGGATGTTGCGCTTCCCGAGGTTCGTCGGGATGCGGAAGTAGAGCTCGCGTGTGACGGCTATGCCTTGCAGAAAGGCTCCCTTCACATCTGCGATGACTAGGTCCAAGTTGAGGCTTGGTACGATGCTGCACAGGAGCAACGTCATCTGTGCTGAGACTGTAGGTGAGTCCCGTCGTAGCTTGTCGTCAAACTCCTCCTCGTAGCCTCTTCCACAAATCCTGGCCTTCGGCTCGAAGGTCGTGGGGTCCTTATCGGTCTAGACCACCTTGGAGCTCAGGATCTTGTCCGGGTCGACCTTGTCGACTGCTGCTCCTGAGATGTGGGTTGCTGCATCGTACTTGCACCACGTGTTCCACTCCTTCTCCGCCGCCTGCTGCATCTTCTTCCACTTGAGCTTGTCATCGCCCAGCGTCTTCAAGTTGATATCCTGATGCTTGTTGGCTCTCGTCGGTTGGCTGCGCATCCGCTCGGCCACGAACGCCTCGACGAGCAGCGGTGTATCTGCCAGCTGCTTGACTGGCCCAGTTTGTGCCCGGGCTCGTCTGATGCTGATCGACACATCGTCCAGCAAGAACTCCTTGATCGTGACTGGGTTTTCCTGGCGCTTGCCCTGCGCAGGCTGTCGCGTACTTGACGGTGATGTAGCCGGCTGATCCTGCGATGCCTCTGCTGGTACTGCTGCCGTTTCCTCCGCCCTCTGGCGTTCCTCCATGTGCCTCTGGATCCTGGCAGGTACTCGAAGCTGAGCTCGATCTTCCTGAGCGTCGTCCCGCTTGGTCTGCTTGAGCTTCAGGCCCTTCTTGGTGTGCTTCTTGCCTCCGCGCTTCACCTCCTTAGGCTCCTCCATGGTCTCGTCCAGTGTTGGTAGGCTCCTGCGGGGCTGCTGCAGGCTGTTGGCCACTTCCTGGTCCATCTCCAGCTTCCCCTTCCTTTCCCAGAGTGATCTCCTCGATGATCGTGATGGGGTCTTGCGATACCACATCGTCGATGATCTGAGGGTTGGCTGTCCAGTCCACTCTCGAGATATCTTGAACCAGGTCGCGCGTGTCCAAGTTGAAAAGCCGCCGCCTCTCGATCTTGTACCCAGGTGTCGGGTCAGGTAGAAGAGGGGCGTTCCTGACGTTATCCAGCTGCCTCAGGTCGGTCTTGCCCTGGCTGCTGGCCGCCACTGCTCCCAAGATGGTGTCCCAAGCTTGGTGCGCTCGAACAAGTCGTGCTCGAAGGTCCTCTTTCGCTTGATCTTGATCAGCTGGTACTGTCTCGTACTCGTCGTCCAGCCTCTGACGCATTGGCATCACATCGTTATCGTGTACCACTTCCGATCTTCGCTTCCTGCTGTCCGCTGGCTTCGTCAGCTCCACGTTGCCCTGAGCAGGTGCTGCTGGTGCCGTCGTCGGTGCACTCGAGGGCGCATCACCTTGTCCACCTGCTGGCTGAGGTGGAACATCGCCCTGTCCAGGATGCTGCTGATGTCCTGGATCTCGGTGATCTTGATGTTGATCTGGCTGCTGATCTGGCCGTTGATCTGGCTGCTGATCATCTCGTGCTGGGTTATACTGTTGACCTCGAAGGTCCAGAAAACCACGCTGACCAGCTCGTCCACGTGCAGGTCCACCATCTGAAAACAGGTCGGTAAACTGCATGTTGGTCACCTCGTGCTCAGTCGCCCTTCGAAGGAGACTGGGTGAACTTAGGATCGGGGTCCTGTTATGGATCAGCCAGTAACCGTGCTCATCCTTGCCCAGGCACCGGGCAGGTCCATGCCATCGTGCATGCAGGTTGCGCTTTAGGTTATCAGATCGCCAAAACATCAATAAGTCACCTTGCTGAAATGGCCCTGGCTGGGGCCTCGTCCTCGCCAGAACTGTCCGTCTCAATGCTGATGAGTTTGCTGCCTTGAAAAAGGAATCCGAACAGATCTGTTGAAGGTGTAGTCGGTTCCAGTATGACGTTTTCTCGGCCACTCGTGAAACCACTGCTGGGTCGTTGTCGGGATTCGCCAAACTTGCAGGCAGTCGGTGTCCAGCTCCAAGTACCCATTGCTGTGGTGAGAAGCCTGCCGTGCTGACAAGTTGATTGCACGCGTTGGCCATGCCACGTACTGCTGCTGCAACCGAATCTTGACCACGAACTTCCCCAGCGTTGAAGACACTCGTTGCCATCTCCTTCAGGTAGCGCATCTTCCTCTCGACTTTGCCCATTTGCCAGGGGGGCTCTGGAGCCGCGTTGTTGATCACAATGCCCAGGTCGTTGATAGCTGCTCGCATGAGTGGTGGCAACGCTGTCCATTCCGCCATCTCGATGTTCTCGCCATGCTTGCTGAAGATCGCCGCCGCGCTAGCGTGCATCGGCGCCTCCGTCTCCGCAGGGTTGACCTCGAACTCGTCACAGTAGATGTCGTCGAAATTGTTGGCGTACCGGGCGTAGCCACCATGCTGCTTCTCGAGGTCCCGCTGATCCTCGATGCCGTCCAAGATCGTCTTGGCCAGCTCCTTGGTCCAGTTCCCAAGGCTCGATGCTGTTCCCTTCGGCCTGTTGATCACGCTCGTGTGTACGTGCTGCTCGTCACACCTGATGCTGTTGAACTCCTTGCCGAGCATGATGGCCGTCGTCAGGAACCTCGTCGGCTTCTTGACTGGATCGCCCATGAAGTCCACCAGGTTGCTGCCCTCGGCGCACTGGTGCATCATCGCGCTCACGAACTCTGAGCCCAGCCATGGCATAAGCTGCCAGGCTCTTGACGTCAATGGGTTTTCCAGTAGCATATGAGCTCCTCGGCGCTTGCAGTTGAGCCAGATCTTCTTGACAAGCTGCAGGTGCTTCATGCCGATCGCCAACTTGCGCATCTTCGTGTCCTTCGGGAACATGTGGGATATGTTCGTGAATGGGTCGCAAGGGAAACCCACACTGGTCATGTAGGGGTCATCCTCGTTCAGCTGCTTCAGGACAGTCTTCTGCGACTTCGTGTCCAGCAGGTCGTCCCCGATCAGGATGTCCCTCGGCCTCGGCGCTGGATGCCGCCGCTGCTGAGCTTCTGATGTGGTGGCTGCCATGCCACCTGCGTAGAGCTCGCAGATGATGGGCCGCTTCTCCTCCGGGTCCGCCTTCAGCGTATCCACGATCTGCTGGCGCTGGTCCAGCTTGTCCTGAATCTCCTTCTCCCACGTCTCGATCTGCTTCCTCTGCTTCCGCCGTAGGATGCCCTTATCAATCTCCTGGACCTCCGCATGCCTAATGTCGATCTCGTCGGACGTGACTGATGGCTCGATCTTTGTCGTCTCCTTCTTCGGCCACTCGTTGAGCGAGATCGTCAGGTGCCCCTTCTCCGTCTTGTTGAGAGGCACTCCGTACTTGTTGATCGCCTTGAAGTCCGCCTTCCGATCCTTGATGTATATCACTGTGTCGAGCTCCTCCAGCTGGTGGATGCTCAGCAGTATTGGCGTCTTTGACTTCGGCAACCTCTGTAAGCGTAGGTTCACGTCAGCTCCAGCAAGTCCAGCCGTCACCTCTTGTTCTCCTTCTGCCATGACCGGGGCGCTATCATTCACGCCTCGGAAGCGCATGGATGATCCTCTCATCCGCGTGGTGATGATGCCGTCCTCTGTATAGCCGTCCAGTGATATTGAACCTCCATAACCACGTAGGCACGCAGTGTCCAGTACAGCATGACCATCTGGAATAAGTCCTTTTCGTACTGCGTAGGCTTCGATTTCTTCCAGCTCCTCGCAGGGTTGCTGCCGCCCTGGTGTTGGTGTGCGGTCGCCCTCTGGAACGTAGTTGGTTCCAGCACGGCGTTGCGTCCACAACCATGTCGGTCGTACTCCCATCGGTAGGCGCTCGCAGGTACTCCTCACGATGTCACGAAGCTCCGAGGTCCTGTCCCGGGCTGCTTGGCATAGATCGTAGGCCATATTCCCGAGACCGTTCGGTGCCATCTCCATGGTGATGTGCATGAGCTGCTGGAAGCGATGTAGGGCCCAGTCCAAACAGAAATCCATCTAGTCCCTGTAGGCCGCTTCCATGTTCTCGCAGCTTACCCACAACGCTGCGATCTGCTCCGCGCGATCTCGTATCTTCTGTAGGTCGGCCTCTGTGTTTTGTCTTCTTCCAGGTAGTCTGTACTTGGTCTGCTGGGCTCCGTCCTCGACCACGTCCCTGATGTTGGTCTGCTCGTTGAGCTCACTGGAGTGCTCAGGGGTTCGTCAGGTTCTTGTGCTTGATGCTCTCCAGGTGCTGGGTGTGGTTCGTGTGCCTGGTCGATCCTCTCTTGGAAGTTCGGCTGGTCTCCTGCTGCTGATACCGCGTAGGGGTTCACGATCTGCTCCTCGGTGTCGATTCTCACCTTCGTCAGACTCGTGATCTCCTCCATCGCCGCGTCTATGCGTGCCAGCTGGTCGCTTGCAATCTGAATGGCGGTCATGTCCATCGAGCTGTCCGCCATCAGCAGCCTGACCGCGGTCGCCATTGCGAATCCAGCTCGTCGTAGAAAACCTCCAGGTCGTCCGTGAAAGCCTCGTCCTCCACGTCCGCCTCCTCGTCCTCCACGTTGTAGCGTACTGGGTCCACTCGCTGGTGACCTCGTCTTTTTCGCACTCGGGGTCACCCTTCCAGTGGCCCTTCTTGTGGCACGCGTTGCACTTCGTGCGCGCCTGAATCTGCTTCAGCTTATCCTCGGCCTCTTTGCTGTCCATCTTGATGGAGCCCTGCTTGTTGATGTTGGCTTCCCAACCTCTATTCGACTTGCTCTGAGCAAACCGCTCCCGGGCCTGCTTGTAGTTAGGCTTATGGTTGCGCTGTCCAGCTTCCCAGCCAAGGCGTTGAGCCTCCGTCGCCAAGGTGTCGCACTCCTCCTGGCTGATCTCGTCCGGGTCCACGTCATCAATCACTCCCTCGAACTCGTCAATGTCCGCTGCAAGTGCGTCGTAGTCCGCATCACTCAGGAAAACGTCCTCGTCGCACGGTGCACGTTCGTCTCCGAGTAGAGCATCTTCTTCTTCGTCGTCGTAGTCCACCGGGTAAGCTCCGTATCGTCCATGTCCACGATCGTCTCGGCCTGTGCTGTCCAGCTGTATCAGCATGGCTGCCGTAACGTCGTCCCAGATGTACTCGTTGTTGCATTGGCCAAGGATCGCCTGGTGCTCTTGCATGCTGATGTTTGCTAGCTTTAGTAGAAAGTATGTCGGTAGGTCTTCGCTGTCGTGTTCGTTAAAAGTGACTGGAGTCGCACGTACTCCGTCCTTCGCCTCGATATGTAGTCCTGCGCAGACTCCGTTCGATTGCGAAAACCTCGGAAGAAATACTCCTCGAACGCTTGCTGCTTCTGTAGTGGTGCGATTCTCTCGCACGCCTGTCGTACTGTAGTTACCGCCAGTTTGACTGCAGCAAGTGGGTCATTACCTGCTTCGTCCAAAACTGCTTGCGTACTGATCTCAGCCTTGTTTCGTGTGAGTGTCCACGCTCGTCCATTTAGAGAACTCTTGAGCTTGATCGCGTAGAGCTTCTTGATTTTCTCCTCGCTCGCGTGGTAGCCGAGTATTGCACGCTCCTCGAACTCCTCGCCGTAGGATGGGTCGCCGTTGTAGTGCGCCACGCCCTCCTTGTCAACGAAGAGGGGGCCGTCATTGAACTGCTGCTGCTGCCTGGACGTCATCTTGATGACTGTGATGCTACTGAGCTTGTCTCCAATGTAGTGGCTGTCTTGATCGTTGCTGCTGTAGTTATGCTGCTCGCCCGGGATGCCGTTGTTGCAACGATCCTCGTCCAAGCTGTCGTAGGTAATGATTTGGAGCGTCTTGTCGATCACCGTGATCTGTTGAACGCAGTGGTTAAGCACCGCGAAGATGTAAGTGAGCGCCAGCATATATGTCTGCGCGGCCACTCTGTAAAAAATCCTCGTACCGTGGACTGATTCAGCTCACGCTACCAGTGTGCATATTGATCCAAATCTCTCCACCCACAACTTCTTGATGCAAGAAGAAATAAATAGAGTATTGGTCTGATCATATTCCGATGTCAAGCTAGACAGTCGTAGAATGCGTCCACCCTCCCGCCACAGCTGGCGGGTCCAAGCCAAAAACGGCAATAGTGAACAAGAGAGTGCAAGCATGAGTGAGCGAGAGCAGCAACATAGATAATTCTAAACATCAACCTGTATCTCACATCTTTGCTAATACAACTTTCACACTCCTGACCACGGTTGCGAGTCGGAGGCGCGCATCTTCTGCGCTCCTGTTGAATGACGGGCCCCCGCGGTTTGTAAGACCGACGAGGGCCTCGCACTCAGCCTTGTAGCAAGCCTGCCCGCCAATTGCCTTGCGAGGGTTCCATGGAAGTGGAAGTCAACTCGAGTTGGGATGGTACTGACTGCTCTGACCTTGTTAACTTGGCTCCCGTGCAGTTGCCTTTGATAAACTCTCTGCCAGCTGCAGCGCTGCCCATGCGTGACAGCCTGATGGTTCAACACGCGTGCAATCCAATCCCCTCCTCCCTCCCCTCTCCCCCCCCCCCTCCCTCCCCCCCTCCTTCCTTCCCCCCTTCCCCCCCCGAGCCCACTCAGCCTCCCCGGGCCCCCCCCAGAACCCCCCCGGACCCTCGTGCCACATTGAGCCCCCCCCGTGACCAGTACACTCTGGTGGCACCCTTGGTTGTGGTGGCCCCCCACGGCGGCGCTCCTGGGGAGGCCGGGATCTGGGGGGGAGGAGGATCGAGGTCCGACGGTCGCGTTTATTCTGGGGATGTTTGTCCTTTTTGGGCCTCTGTGAGCGCCCTCGCCGCCGCTGCTACACCCCCTCGAAATTCTGGTCAGAGCGCGCCCTGGAGAGGTCTGGGGGCGACATGTGATGATAGGAATCGGAGTTACAGTCAATGTTGAAAGTGAGGACCGAGTGCTTGACTAGACTACCTTTGCGCCATCGAGGCCCAGGCCGCAAACGCGTTTTTTTTCCAGGGCGGCGGCGCAAGAGCGCGAAGATGACCGCGTTCCACGCGTCGCGGTGCGCGAGGTGCAAAGTTGGGTGAGCGACGTAGAGAAGGAGAGGACCGACTGCGCGGGCATTCGGGCGAAAGCTGCCCCCACAAGGTCGCGCGTAGGCGCTATCGCTTCCACGTGGCGTGCAGCGTTCACGACCTGCGTAAGCCGTCGCGTAAGGCCAGGTCACCCCCCAGGGGCGCGCACACGTCTCTCTCGGAGCTCTTTTGTAATCCTCTGGGGCTCTCCTGGGGCTCTCCTGGGCTCTCTTGAGGCTCTGAGAAGTGTCCTCGTGAACAGTATTACCCTTGTGAACAACACCAACCAATAACAGCAACAACAAAAACCAACAACCACCACAAACCACCAACAACAACCAACCACAACCAGCAATAACACCAACAACCAGCAACACCAACAACACTAACAATAACATCAACCGCAAAACACAACAAAAGCCTTTACAACAGCCAACACCAGCAACAACAACACCAACAACAACAACAACAACCAACAAAACAACAAGCAAGAACCGCAACAGTAGCAACAACAACCACCACCAGCAACCAACAACCAACAACAACACCAACACCAACACCAATAACGACACAAACAACAGCACGAACAACACCAACAACACCAACAACAAGACACACCACCACACACACCATTACATGTTTTGTGGGACCGTTGGAAGCACC
>CAUYUJ010000704.1:105000-110352 GCA_963575745.1 Prorocentrum cordatum
GAGAGCCTCATCTTTTAGGCCGTCCGCCCTCCGTCCGCGTGTCTGCTGAAAGCTTTGTCAAGAATGCGCGTGGCGGTGAGGCGAGAACTGTACTGTGAAAACGAATCGGATGTATCCAATCGTGCGCAGTTGTCTACTTTTAGGTCGGGCATGTCCCCCTACAGGCGGATTTTGGAGGACACATGAAAATAGTCAAAACATACTCCAAACTAGTCAAACATAATCGAAACATCGTCCCAGACCCCAGACTATTTTCTGAGTGTTTTTGAATATTCCTCCTGTAGAGGGACAGGCTCGACTTAAGACCCCTTCAATGTTCATGACCGTGGGCGGTGAGGACGTCTCGGGCGAAGCGCACAGGCAGCTCTGAGGACACATCCGATGGTGCGACTGCAGAGGCCCCAAGACACACACACACACACACATACATACATACACACAAATAACAGGATTCCCTATAATTTCCCATACTTTCTGGGTTTTGTCTTCCCCCCCCGCTTCCCACAGTTTCCCATCTTTTCCGGGGAATCGACGGTTCATTGTGTCTGTGTGTTTGTTTCCCTCCTGGGCGACGACGGGGAGGTGGTGGGGGAGGACGGGGTTCCAGGTGATTCTGGAAGGTGCCAGGGTGGTCCAAGGGTGCTTGCGCAAGGATTCTCCAGGGGTAGTTGGAAGAGGAGGAGGAGGTGGAGGAGGAGGGGGAGGGGGAGGGGGAAGAGGAGGGTAACGACGAGGACGAGAACCACGACACGGACAGTAAGAAGTACGCGGATGAGGAGGCAGTGGGCGGTGGTGGTTGTGGTAAGCTCCACCAGATCTGGGTATGAAAACGACGCAGCGAAGATGATTTGCGTGCGAATGCATAAACGAACAAACACAATCAAGCGGGGCCCCAACCTGGGACGCTGCGGCGGGAGCGAGGGGGAACAGAAACAAGGAAACAGGACGAAGGGCATGACGAGGACGTGAATGATGTCGGCACACAGGGAATGGCGGGAAGTCCTGCCGCGTCCTTCTCCAGACGATCGTAATCGATCATCAAACGAACTGAAGCAAATCATGAGCTGAAGGTGGAAGGGATGTATGGAGGGTGGTGGTGGTGGTCACAGGGCAAGAAGAGCGAAGATCCGAGAAGAACAATACACACCACGGCAGCGATGACGACGCCGACGGTGACGACGGCGGTGACGAGGCGATCTTACGACCCGCGCCGAAGCAAGGAATATGGAAGGGAAGGGGGTGGTTTGAAGAAGGGAAGAGGGGATGGATGGATGGATGGATGGATGGATGGATGGATGGATGGATGGAGGGAGATAAGGTTTCTCCTCCGCCATTCCTTCAAGAGTTTGGGAGACCCCCCAACAACCAGAAGAAACCGACGGAAATACAAAACTGCGCCGTCGTGTTTTTTTCCACACCATGGGCCCCGGAAGTCTGGACCCCTTTCCCAGGACAAGCTTCTCATCCAGAGCCGTTTTTGGACGGTCCCGGAGCTCAGTGAGGGCCTCGGGGACCGAAAACGGCTAAACACATAACTCTGTATGTTTTTTCGCGAGGCGAAAAGGTTGGGTAACCTGAGAGAATTTCTGAAAGCCGTCGAAGACCTTCGAAAATCCCGACCTCTTCTTTTTTTCTTCTTCCTCCTCCTCCTCCTGCTCCTCCTCCTGCTCCGCCTCCTCCTATTCCTCCTCCTCTTCCTCCTTTTCCTCCTCTTCCTCCTCTTCCTCCTCTTCCTCCTCCTCCTCCTCCTCCTCCTCCTCCTATGAGGAATGGGACGAAGCAACCGCTGCTCCCCGCTGCTCTTGACACTCCTGCTGCTTATCCCCTCCTCCTCCTCCTCCTCCTCCTCCTCCTCCTCCTCCTCCTCCTCCTCCTCCTCCTCCTCCCACTCGTCCCACTCCTCCCACTCCTCCGCCTCCTCCTCCTCCTGCTCCTCCCCCTGCCCCTGCTCCTCCTACTTGTCTTCCCCCTTCCCCCCCTCTCCCCCTCCACCTCCTCCTCCCCTCATCTTCCTCCTCCTCCTCCTCCTCCTCCTGCTCCTCCTTCTCCTGCTCCTCCTGCTCCTCCTCCTCCTCCTCTTCCTGCTCCTCCCCCTCCCGCAGCTCCTCTTACTTGTCTTCCCCCTCCTCCTCCTCCCCCTCCTCCTCCTCCTGCTCCTCCTCCTCCTCCATCTTGCCACTCCCAAGCCCTGCCGCAGGGCCGCGCTCGCGCCGCCCGCCTCGGTCCCCTGGAGCGGCTGTCGCGCCGCAGGCGCAGCGCGAGCTGCACAGCGCGCAAGGCTGTTGCACGTCGTGGTGCGGCGCACGACGACGACGACGACGACGACGACGACGACGACGACGACGACGACGACGACGACGACGACGACGACGACGACGACGGGCCTCTCGCGGCGCGCGGCGGCGGCTTGCCGCCCGCTGCTATAAGGGGGCTTGCCGCGCGGTGGTGGCGGAGCCGCAGGCCGCGCGGCTTCGCACCGCCTGTCGCAGCCCCGCCGCCTGGAGGGGAGGCGGTCGCATCAGCTCCTGCCGCATCCGCGGCGGCCGAGCCTCCTGCGGGCGCTGCCGCGCCTCGGAGGCGCCGCCGCCGCCGCCGCGCGACGTGGCGGGCCCGCTGCTGCAGTCGGACCTGGGACAGAAGAGCACCCTTCAAGAACATGATGCCCTCCGCCGGCCAACACATCCCAGACCGTGAGATCACTTGGTGGTACCCTCCCCCAGGATGCAACACAAAAATCCGACACGTACACGAAGAACACCAAGGTAAAACCTCCCTGAGCCGACCTCGACCTCATGCCTCGGCCTGACTGCACTGCCGCTGCCGACACGGTGGCGGACGGGAGGGAGGGAGGTGCTGGCGCGAACGCCGACGCCTCCAGCACCGACGACGAGCGGGCCCACGGGCCTGTCGCGCCGGTGGCCGCCGAGGTGGCGGCGGTGCCCGCGGAGGAGGCGGCGACGGCGGCGAGCGCGGCCTCGAGCGCGGCAGGGCCAGGCGGTGGCGGCGCCGCTGTCCCGCGGCGTGGCCACGCTGGCAGGCCGCGGAGGGCGGGCCCCGGCCTCGCGGCCCGTGGGGGCCCCTCCCGGCGGCACCCGCGCCCCCAGTGCGGGCGGCGGGCGCCCAGGACCTCTCGGGCGACGGCGCGGGGCTGCCGGCCGGAGGTCGTCGCCGCGGCCTTCGTGCCCCCCCGCGGGGCGAGGAGGCCGTCCAGGGGGCGGAGGAGGGTGCAGCGGGGGTCGGGGGTGGTTCCGCTCTCGCCGCGTGCGTGCAGGGCTGGCCCCCGTTCCCCCCTCCTCCGCTCACGGTGCTCGTCTTCGGCGTGCACCTGGCGGCGGCCAACTGAGCTCCCTCCAAATCTTTCGAGGCCCAGTCGAGACTCTCCTCTGCGCCCTCGGCATTGCTCCATTGCTGCTCCTCCATTTCGTTTTCCGTGAAATAGCTCCTCCCTGTTGCGCCCCTCGCCTGGGACTTCCTCACCATTCGTGATCCTGAAGCTTGAAATTTGCATTGGTTTCAAGGATGGAGGGCGGTCTGCTTTCAAAATGTGATTTTCGCCTCAGCGCCGCACACATTCGTTTCAGATTAGTGCACAAATTTAACGGATGGACGGCAGTCCGCTTTCAAAATGTTGCTCTCGCCTCAACGCTGCGCACAGTAGTCTTAAATAATTGCAGGAGTTTCGCGGATGGAGGGCGGTTCCTTCTGCAAAGGTGCCCTTTGTTTTAGCGCCGCGCGCATTCGTTAGAAGATTTTGCAGCAATTTCAAGAATTCTCATGGGTAACGCATCAGACATTTTGTTTAGGCGCGACGTCAAACTGTCAGGGCGCAACAGTTACTTCATTGGCGATGTTGAAGTCCTAAGAATGGTGTTCTGGCACGACTCAGGGTCGTCAGACGCCGCAGTAACGGTCATTCACGGCATTGAAATCCCAGGATTGGTGTTCTGGCACAGTTCAAGATTTTCAAACGGTTGTCTTCCAACAGGGTACTTCTCTCAGTGAAAATAAATCCGTGTAGGGCCCTCTGCAGAGGGGTTGGAGGGAGAGTTGATTGCAATATCGCCGATGAGTCTTGGATTTGCACTGGTCCTCCTTCTCCTCCTCCTCATCATCCTCCCTCCTCTTGCCCCTCCTCCTACTCCTGCTCCTCCTCCTCGAGATTTTTCTCTTCCTCGCCTCCTCCCCCTCCTCCACCGCCTCGCCCTGGAAGTCTCCAGAGGCCACAAAGGACCAACAGATAACAAGGATGAGGGGAAGAAGGAGGAGGGGGAGGAGGAGGACGAAGAGGAGGACAAGGAGGATGAGAATGGGGAAGACGAACAAAAGATGGGAATGAACGCGGGCAACAACGACTTCAACTTCGCGCCCTTGTTGCCAATCACCTTGCCGGCAAGGTTCGGGGTAACCTGGCAGCAGGGTCGGAATCGCAGGAGGAGGAGGAGGAAGAAAAGGAGGAGGAGAAAGGAGTTGAAGGGGGGTGGAGGAGGATGAAGGGCAGGAGGATAGAAGATTCGAGGATCGAGAACATGTTTTTCATGTCTTGGATTCTTGTGGATCATCTAAATGCCTCCAGAAGTCTCAGGAGTCATCCTGGCACTTCTGGAAGCCTCCTGAGGCCCACAGGAATCTTCCCAGAGCTCCAGAGAAGTATGATGATGAGGATGGGAATGAGACTGATGATGACGATGATACTACTGCTGATGCTGATGCTGCTGCTGCTGATGAAGATGAAGATGAAGACGATGACGATGCTTCTGCTTATGATGATGCTGCTGCTGCTTATGATGATGATGAGAGGAGGAGGAGGAGGAGGAGGAGGAGGAGGAGGAGGAGGAGGAGGAGGAGGAGGAGGAGGAGGAGGAGGAGGAGGAGGAGGGGGGGGGAGGAGGAGGAGGGGCGAGGAGAGGAGGAGGAGGAGGAGGAGGAGGAGGAGGAATAGGAGGAGGAGGAGAAGTTCTTCGAACCTGCTGAACGAATTTCGGACCTATCTCGTCGTTTTGTGTGGGGATCGAAAGTATCAAAATGCTTCGGGATGGGGAGGCGGAGGAGGAGGAGGAGGAGGGGGAGGAGCAGGAGTAGGAGGAGGAGGAGGAGGAGGAGGGGGAGGAGGAGGAGGAATAGGAGGGGAGAGGATCACGTCATGTTTCCCCAGATCGAGCAGATGACGCGATCGAAGTCGCTGGGGAGCTAGGTGGGAACAGTACCCTTCAACTCCAGCGTTCACTCGAGGAGTCACCTGCGATGGTTTGTGGACCCACAAGTGGGGAGTGCGAAGGCGCATTTGATTATTTTACAAACGCCTGGGTACATATCTAGATCGCTAAGCTGGTATGGGTCTCGGTTGGAGGCGTT
>CAUYUJ010000705.1:0-32500 GCA_963575745.1 Prorocentrum cordatum
GAGGAGGAGGAGGAGGAGGAGGAGGAGGAGAGGGAGGCCTCCCCAATTGTCCCTGCTCCTCCGTCCGACGTATCGTAGTGGTGGTGGAACATTGGCCCATCGTGATCACGGTGCCCTCGCCGGGCGACGCAGGCCGGGAGCCCGCGGGGAAGGGACTGCGTCGGGTCGGCGCCGCGGAGCGGCGCAAGCGGCTGGCACGAGAGCCGCCTCTGCCCGCCGCCGCGTCGGCGGCGTCGGCGTCGGCATCGCCGTCGTCGTCGTCGTCGTCGTCGTCGTCGTCGTCGTCGTCGTCGTCGTCGGTGTCGTCGTTCTTGTTCTCGACCGCTCGGCAGAAAAGAACGGCTGTAAAGATCTGCGGCGGTCTTGGACGCTTCGCCAAACAGCATCGCACGACACCAACCCTTCACTGAAGTGGCGACGGTTGCGAAGCTGACAGCTCCCCAGGAGGCCGCGAGGTCTCGCCTGGATCTGCGAGGCACTCCGCTCCGCTGGACCTCCTAGGAGCTCCCGAACGTGGCCACACATGCGCACTTGGCAGCCCCCCAGGGAGCACCGAGGTCTCGCCTGGGTCCAATTTGTCCCTCCGCTCCGCTGGAACTCCCAGGAGCCCTCGACATCAGCAACGGTTGCGAAGCTGACAGCCCCGCAGGGAGCCGCGAGGTCTTAGTCTGGGCCTGCGTGCCACTCCGCTCCACTGGGCACCCCGGCAACACACGAACGTGGCGACAATTGCACGATTGGCAGTCCCGCAGGGGGCACCGAGGTCTCGTGCGGATCCGCGCGTGCCTCGGCTCCGCTGGACCTCCCAGGGTGCACCCGAGAGTGGCGACAGCTGCGCAGCTGGCAGCCCCGTAGGGAGCACCGAGGTCTCGTCTGGATCCGCGCGTCCCTCCGCTCTGCTGGAGCTCCCAGGAGCGCACGAACATGGCGTTGGCTGCGCAGTTGGCAGCCCCCCATGGAGCGGGGAGGTCTCGTCTGGGTCCAAGTGCCCTGGACCTCCCAGCATCGCACGAAATTGGCGAGAGTTGCGCAGTCTGCAGCCCTCCAGGAGAATCGCGCGAGGCGTGCGGCAAGTAGAAGGTGGGAAGCACGCAGGCAGGATGCACAAGGCAAGAGGAGGGAGGCGGGAGGAGGACACACGCAGACGCGCGAGCAGTGCTCTATTCAAACGGGAACCCGCTGCAGGACGGTTGGCGATAAAGAAATTCGATGTGGTGTCTTCACCTTTGGCTCACCAGGGGCCGCGAAGCCATCGAGAGCATCGTCGAGGCGGGAGATGTGCCGAGCTCTGGAGCTTCCGCAGCCATCCTGCGTGTGGCAGTTGTCGGCGGAGCACGATAGGGCGGCAGTATCTTCGCTGTCGGCCGCCGCTGCAGGCGGCAGCGGCACTGCACATGCCTGCAGAAGACCGAGAAAGGACCGAGAAAAGACCGCATGCCTGCCTGCATGCGGCGGCAGCGGCAGAAGACCGAGAACACAGTGCCTGCAGCGGCACCGTTTTCTCGGTCTCCTCCATGCCCGTTGCCTCGTGGGGTGCGCCTCCTTGTGCGGCTGGCTCGCCCTGGCCCTGGACATCGATCGGTTTGTCTTTGCTCGTGCTGTCGACGCAGGGACTCGGTCTCCCCGAGCATGCTGCGTCCGCTCTTCGAGCCGGATCGTGGCGTCCGCGGTAGCGCTGCAGGTGATCGAAACGGCGGCGCACCTGCCGGCCCGACGGGCCCACCGCCGCTCTCCGCGCACCGGGCAGAGGACCCCAGCCCACCAGGCAGGGCCATGCCCCGACCACGGCCTCGACGCCCGTCGCCTCGCAGCTGCCCTCCTCCTCCTCCTCCTCCTCCTCCTCCTCCTCCTCCTCCTCCTCCTCCTCCTCCTCCTCCTGTCCAGCTACAGCGGAGCGGCCAGCATGAAGGACTCGCCCATTGGGCCGGCCTGCGCTCCGGTCTTGGACCACGGCGGCCGCTGCTGGTGCAGCAAGAGCTGCAGCATCGCTGTGCGGTGCCCCCGGGCCGTCGCGCACGCCGCGCAGATGTCTCGTCGCCCACCTCGGCGGCGGCGAGACTTGCCGCCCGCAGCACGTGTGCCCCGGAGTGTGCCCCACGTCCAGGCCGCAGCACGAGGGCCTTCCGCCCGCCGTGCTCCCTTGATCGGGGGCGGAAAAGAGGGGGGTGATGACTAGGGGGGGGGGGATATCATGGCGTGGGCCATGATAGTTCCCCAAATTTCATGGCGCCCCTTCTTATTTCATTACGTCCCTGGCCCCCCCGCTGGGCCGCGCACATGCCGCCGGTCATGATTTTCACCCCCCCCTCTTGGACACCCCCCTCTTGGCCGCTCCCGACTTGATGGAAGATCATCGCAGGCGCACGTGGGAAGGACAAGGACGCCGGGGTCGGCCGAGCCCTGGCGCATTCCCTGACCTCTGCCTCCCAGTCCTACAGGGGAGTGCCGCAGCAGCAAACTATCTCGAAAAACTGAAAACGTTCGGAGCTCCGCGCTGATTTCTTGGATCGGTGCCGGGGCCCCCTGGCGGCGCCTCCGGCGCCGCCCCTGACGCGCTCCGCGCGCCAGGGAGGGACGTCCAGCGCAAGTCCAAGAGATCCGCGCGGACCTCTGACAGCTTGTGCAAGGTGGGTGCGTACGAGGGGAGCGTCGGGGGCGTCGGGGCAAGATGGGTGCGAACGAGGGGGAGGAGGAGGAGGAGGAGGAGGAGGAGGAGGAGGAGGAGGAGGAGGAGGAGGAGGAGCCTGAGGAGGAGAAGGAGGAGCAGGAGGAGAAGAAGGGCAGGAGGAGGAGGACCAGTGAAAACCCAAGACTTCATCAACGATGTTGCAACAAACCCTCCCTCCAAGCTCCCTCTTCAAAGGCCCCTCAAAAGTTTCATCTTCACAGAAGGAAGTGCCCCTCTGGAAAGCAGCCGTTTGAAAACCTTGAGCAGTGCCAGAACACCAGTCCTGAGATTCTAACGCGGTGAATCACCGTTATCGTGCCTTGAATTGTGAACGACGTTCCTGAGTCGTGCCAAACAGCCACTTTCTGGGGCTTCGCATCACGAGTCAGCGCAACTGCGCCCTGACAGTCCAACATCGTGCCAAGGCATCATATCTGGGACGTTTGCCATCATAATCTTTGAACCTGCTGTAAGCTCTTAAAGCGACTGCGCGCGGCGCCTAGGCGAGAGCCACATTTTGACAAGGAACCGCCCTCCATCCGTGAAGCCTCTTCTATCTTTAAGACGGATGTGCGCGGCGCTACGGCGAGAGCCACATTTTGGAACCGACCCGCCCTCCATTCATGAAGCTGTTCCACATTCTAAGCTTCAGGCTCATTGGCGGGCAAGTCTCGGGGGAAACGCCCGGCCCGCCCTTCCGACTGGCTTCGGGATGCGACAGGGAGAAGTTATTCGTAAGGCAATGGAATGGAGAAGGAGGGAAAGGAAAAAGAGGAGGACGACGACGCTACGAGCTCCGCTCAAAGTCTGCCTAACGCAAAAAGAGGAGGAGGAACAGGAGAAGATAACAAGCTGTTAGAACATAGCCATGCTACTTTGTGAGGAGCATAGCCACACGTCTCTCGGTCAGGTGTCAGCGTTACCGTTGACATGTGTCTCGAGTGCTGAACAGTGGTGCACTCATGTTCTGTTGTTAAAGTGCATCATCACTGAATCGTTCCCGTGCAATTCCTTCTCGGGAACTCGCATAGTCGCGGAGCGAGGTCAATACCATCCACGTCAGCAGCAGCAGCACCCGCTCGTCCAGGATATCCGCTCCATGAGTTAAACATGCCTCAGGACCGAGACCGATGGTTGAACCTAACCCAGCTACGTTCAGCGCACGATGCTAGGCCGCGTGCTACTGGGGTGACTACAGTTGCGTGCAATTGGAACGGAAGGCTAATCATGAGGGGATGAAAGTGGCAAGCCGTTGAAAGTCACGACCGTCGCAAACGGGGAAGGATACGGGCTGTTAGTGGTGACCCGGAGTATGAGTTCGCTGCTCCTCAGCATCGTGAGCCGCAACATGCACGACGCTAAGAAAATTTTAGCTAGGAATCGCGAACATGGAAGATCAAACGAATGTGCAGAAAATTAGCCTGGCGAAGGACCCAACCATATGCAGTTGTGGGTACCGCAAGTGTGAGCATCTTCTTCGGTGGCAGTCCCTTTGGGGCCACGAACCGCATGAGGGGTGTGCCGTAGTGCCCACTGGGGCCTTCGGTGGAGCTCCCCATGGGGCCACGAACCGTGTGAGGGGTGTGCCGTAATGGGTGGCGGTGACGCGTGCAACCGCGCCCACTGGGGCCTTCGGTGGAGCTCGCATGCAAGGAGAGGTAGCGCGACCTGCACTTTGCCGCGGTGCCATGCACAACGGAGATCTTCGCACCGTAGTTGCAGCCAGTCTCGTTTTGAAGGTAGGCATCGCAGGCAGTGACGAACGCGAGGCCCTCGTCCACGAAACCCTTCTCGATGCACTTGGCGGAGGAGGCAGGAAGAGGAGGCGGAGGAGGAGGAAGAGCAAGAAGAGGAGTATAAGGAACACATCAAGAAAGGGAGGAAGAGTCCGTACCCATCCGTTGATCCGTCCCTCTCTCCATTTCTTGCCCTTTGCCGTTTCGCTTTGCCTGCTTGCTTGCTTCCGTTATTCCACTACCTGCCTCCCTTCCATGAAGATGAAGTCTTCGAAGTTTACTCATGCACGCGGAACGCGCGTGATTCTAGTATATATCTAGGTCTATGTGTGTATATGTGTGTATATATATATATATAACGGATGCGTGCGGCGCGAAGGCCGAGAGCCATTTGTTGAAAACCACCCGCCCTCAATCCGTGAAGCTCTTTCATTTTCTAGAACGAATGTGCGCGGCGCTAAAGCGAGATCCACATGTTGAAAACCACCCGCCTTCGATCCGTGAAGCTCTTGCACTTTTTAGATGAATGTGCGCGGCGCTCAGGCGAGAGCCACATTTTGAAAACCACCCGCCCTCCATCTGTGAAAATGCGATCCGTTTTCAGCACCTCAGGCGAAACGCCCAGCCCGCCCTTTCGACCAGCCTCGGGGTTCGACAGGGGAGGTGTTCTATATTAGGAAAGGGAATGCAGGAGGAGGAGGAGGAGAAGGAGGAGGAGGCAGGGCGAGGAGACAGGGCAAGGAGGGAGGGCGAGGAAGGCGCTGCCACCGAGGCTGGCCTCGCTGCTGCTGGCAGCACTGGCGCCCACGCTGCGGCAGGCGACAGGCACCACCGGATCGGAGGTGCCGCGCTCGCGCCCGCCTTGCAGCCGCGCGAGTGAGGTCTGTCGAGCTTTGCTTGCGGGTGGTCTTCGATCCGATGCTTGTGCGCAGTGCCATATACGGTCGGACCGAGGTATAAGATCAGGGCTGGCTCGGGAAAAGGTACCTACCTCTTCGTATTTGCTGGATCATCTTGTGCGCCCTGGGGGAGGGTACCTTCGAGTGATCTTGTGGTTTGGGGTGCTTCGGCCGGCGGAGGGCCTCGTGCTCTTGAAGGATGTTTTTTTGCCTCCGAGGCCCGGCAGCACTGCGCCATCCACAAGGGCGCGAAGGTAATCGCGCTTCGCGCGTCCCGGCTTCGGCTGGAGAGCTGCCCCTCCACAGGGGGGCGGCGCGAGGGCGCGAGGGTGCGAAGGTAATCGCGCATCGCAACTCGCGCGATGCGCGAGGCGCGAAGTTAGGTGACCAAGATATCGGACGGCCTTCTGAACATCCCGCCACCTCGCCGGGGTGCTGGGTCTCAGAGTCCTCAGGGATGCTTCGTGGGGTGGGTTCTGTATACGGCCGGCGCAACTGCTTCACGTCAGGACGTGGTCAATTCGCGACAAGAAGTGATTGGGTCACTACGAAAGTCAGAGCGTGAGTTACCTACCCCGCTTTCGCTTCCAGGCAGAACCAAGTCATACCACGCGCCTCCTCGTCAAGCGGCCTGACCAGCACAGGCCGTAGTTTGGCATCGCTTGGCATCTCTTGGAAGCGAGGTGGTCAAAAGCGAGGTGGGTTTGTTCTCCCCCTAGAGAAGCGACTGGTGTGGCAGGAGGCCCACCCCTGGCCTGTTGTTGCCCCTTCGCGTTGCGCTCTTCCCTCGCGGTGGCCCCGGAAGCGCCGCCCGCCGCGCGGCGGGGAGCCGTGCCCCCCGTGCGCCTCCCCGCGGCCGCACGGCCGCCCGGCCGCCACCGCCGCCTTGGGAGGAGGAGGACTGGCAACGCAGGCGGGGAGGGGGCGGGGGAGGGGGAGTGGACAAGCTAGGTGCGCTCGCGTCATATCTGACGTCCTACCCCTCCCTCCCATCCCTTACCATGGCGCTGATTTTCTCTATCCGCGGACGCGTGTCGTAGCGGACCTGTGGCTCCGCGCGCGCGTGCGTAGTGGGTGGTGGTGCACGTGCGTGCGTGCGTGCGTGTGTGCGTGGTGTGGTGGTGGTGGTGTGGTGGGTGGTGGTGGTGGTGGTGGTGGTGGTGGTGGTGGTGGTGGTGGTGGTGGTGCTGGTGCTGGTGCTGGTGGTGGTGGTGGTGGTGGTGGTGGTGGTGGTGGTGGTGGTGGCGGTGCGGCGCGGTGGTGGCGGGCGGATGGGCGCGCGAGAAAAAGGCCCGCGCTGGGGCGAGAACGCCATCCTGAACGACGGAGGCCAAACACCGATCCGAAAATGAGGCCCACGCTGCAGCGGGAGCACGATTCGGAACGATTCGGGAGCAGAAATGAGGCCGGCGCCTCAACGAGAGCAGCATTTTGGGAAAAAATGACGCCGGCGCCTCAGCGAGAGTCGTTTCCCGGGATTTCCCGGGCATCCTGTGTGTAAAAAAACAGTACGCGGAGAGTGCGCGGCCATCACCCGGACGCCATCAGGGGAAGAGGAAGAGTATTTTCATATTGAGTAATTATGGAGGGGGAGCGGGAGGAGGAGGAGGAGGAGGAGGAGGAGGAGGAGGAGGAGGAGGAGGAGGAGGAGGAGGAGGAGGGGGAGGAGGACAAGCTAGGTGCGCTCGCGTCATATCTGACATCCTGCCCCTCCCTCCCATCCCTTACTATGGCGCAGATCCCCTCTCTACTCGCACAGTCGGATGTCGAGCAGGGCGATGATCCCGAAAGGGTACGCGATGCATTGTAGAGCACGGCATGGCATGGTGGCTTCTAGCGGAGAGGGGGAGGGAACGGGGAGGGAGAGCGAGTGGGCGCAGGAGGGGGCGGAGGAGGGGGATGGGGGGAGGGGGAGGAAGGCCGAGGAGGGGGAGGGGAGGGCGAGGGGGAGAAGGGGGAGGGTCGGGTAAGGGAGGGGGGAGGGGGGAAGGAGATCTCCAATCATAAACGTAAACAATGAAGAGGAGGGATAGACGTATGACATGTGTGCCGGGTAACCGTTTAGACAATCAATGGGAGTAGGAGGTGGAGGATAACGAAGAGGACGACGACAGCGACGATGAGCAGAATAATAGGAGGAAGAGGAGGATGAAGAGGAGCAGGAGGAGGAGGAGGAGGAGGAGGAGGAGGAGGAGGAGAGAAGGAGGAGGAGGAGGAGGAGGAGGAGGAGGAGCGGGGGCGGGGATGGGGAGAAAGCGGAAGATGTATGGGGGTGGAGGAGGAGGAAGCCCTGCTGCAGGAGCCTGGGGGGGGCTTGTCTTCTGTCTGTCTCTGTCTCTCTCTCTCTCTCTTGCTGCGGTCCTCGAGCGTGTGCGCTTTTTAAGACGAGACCCTGGGTTTGTTTTCCCTAGCTGCCCGCTCGGACTCGCGGCGGACTCGTGGTGCTCCTGCAGAGAAGAAGGAAGAGGACGAGATCCCTGGGGGCTGCCCGATCCTCAATCCTCAACAACAACGGCGACGGCATCGACGACGACGACGCCGAGGCGAGGGCGATGGCGAGGGCGGCAACGACGCCGACAACGACGACGACCACGCCGATGGCCGGGGCCCGCGCTCGCGCGGAGGTGCCCGGGCCGCTGGACGCAGGACCCGTGGGGGTGCTCCTCCTTTGCGTGCCTGGCGCGGCAGCTGCATGCGGGGGCCCCCCGAGCGGTGTGGGGACCACACCGATTTTGTCGGCCAGAGGCGAGAGTGACTTCTCGCTGGAGCTGCCTCCGGTGCGGGCACGCTGGTGGAGGCCTCCCAGATGGGGTCCGAGCAGATGGGGTCGAAGGATCGCGCCGCATCGCCGACGCAGCGCCGATGCAGCGGCGACGGCGCCCCCGCTGAGGCCCACGTGGCCGCAGGCCGGGCACCCTCCGAGCTCGGAGCCGCGGCGGAGGCCGGCCGGTCGGGGGAGTGAGGAGGCGCGCAGGGGCTGGGACGCAGGAGGAACGGGCAAGAAGGGAGCAAGAGGAGGAGGAGGGGCCATCATGGAGCCAGGCGGAGCAGAGAAGCGAGCCCGCGCGAGAGGACCGCCTCACAGAGAGTACGGTCCCAGCGCGAAACGGGCCGGCCTCCGCACCCACACGGGGAGACGAGGAGCACGAGGAGGAGGAGGAGGAGGAGGAGGAGGAGGAGGAGCAGGAGGAGAGAGAGAGGAGAGGAGGAGGAGGAGGAGGAGGAGGAGGAGGAGGAGGAGGAGGAGGACGACGACCTCGGCCCAAGGCGACACGGTCCTCTCCCCGGCCCCTCCCCGGCTCCGCCCCACGACGCCGGCCTCTGGCCGCTTGCCCCCTCGGGAGCCGAGTCATCACGCCCGCGCGCGCGCAGGAGACGAGGAAGCGGGGTGCACCGCCTCGCTGCTCCAGAAGGCCCCCAACGGTCGGGCGACGAAATCTATACATATCCACTGCTCCCTGGCCAGGCCCACTCTGAACCCAGGAGCTGTGTATACGCCCTCCTGGCCCAGCCAGGAGTCATCACGCCCGCGCGCGCGCAGGAGACGAGGAAGCGGGGTGCACCGCCTCGCTGCTCCAGTCGGGCGACGAAATCTATACATATCCACTGCTCCCTGGCCAGGCCCACTCTGAACCCAGGAGCTGTGTATACGCCCTCCTGGCCCAGCCAGGAGGGTGTGGCGTATACACTGCTGCTGGGTTCACGGTGTGCCTGGCCAGGGAGCAGTGGATATGTATAGATTCGGTCGCCCTACAACGGGGGGGGGGGCCGAGAGCAGGGAGAAGCGAGGGAGGGAGAGCCATCCATATCTGGTCGTATCCGTACACGCTGTTCATTTGTGATTCTTCGAGAGTTCTTTGTTTTTTGGGGGGGGCCAGGATCCTTTCATTTCTGATTCTTCTGTCCTGGGCCCCTTCCTGGCCACTAGGGGCCAGGGAAAATTATAATCGAGCGCAATTAGAAATGAGCACGATTAGAAATGAGCGACGCGTAGTCCTATATGTATACGTATATACACCTGCACACACAGATGCACATGCGTACGCACTCGTGTCTCTGCAGCGGGCAGACTGGATGGGGAGGAGGGGGAGGCAATGCAGCAGGCTGGGCGACTGCGTTCGCTTCGGCTGGTTTACCCACATCCGAGCTCCGCCTTCTCATCTCTGATGCCCCTTCCTCATCCTCCTTCTTCTCATCCTCTGCGTCGACAGCTTCACATCTTACCTTGCGATGGAACTGGCCCGAGCAGCCAGCAGAGCTCCACTGTGTATACTGAGTTAGCCCAGGCAGGCTCGCCGTGAAGGCTGGCTGTTGCCCACTACGAGTTGCCCCACGCTCCCCTCCGACACACGGCAGGTCCGCGTCGCTTCGACGCGCCAGCGATGTTGGCGCGGGCTTGGCTGGCTTCGTATAGTATACTGCAACACAGCCCGCCTGCATTCTAGCACAGTCTTTTCAAGTCTGACTCCATTCTTGACGTGGGTCCCTGGACTGCCTCAGGCTTTCAATGTTTGCCTCCGCTGCGAATCAGCCACTGCCGCCTCCAAGAGGTATTCCATGACCTACGTATCCTGCCGGTGCAATGATCTGTTCGTCAATGTGTTGGCATCGAATGCGTGTCTCCTCTTCGCATTTCCCATCTCGCGACGCCACCTCTGCCTCGGACGGCAGCCTGGACACTCGCTCCATCAGTTCTGGGACAAGCAGTTGTCATCTAATCTTAACTGTAATGGTGACCCTTCGCTGCAAGAGCTTGCTTAGAAGAGATTTGGATACAAGAAAGGCTCGGCTCTGGGACCATGCCAAGATGAACTCCCGACTACAGCATGCAAATTCCAGTCTGCAGCGCCGAGGGCTGTAATTAGGCGATCCCTCGTGTCATTCGTACGCTGCACCGCGTCGTCAACCGAAATCTTGAGCACAGGCCCAAGGGCGCCTCGCTGGAGAAGGACGCAGAAGGATGGACGACGTAGAAACGAGGATGGACAGATAGCGATATTCTCGCAGGACGAGGGATTTTCCTCTTGAGGTGCCAGCGGCGATGAGCGATTTGCGGAAAAGTGCTGTCGCCGCCAAACGCACAGCTTTTGGATCAGTTATTTAATCGCTTCGCTCATTCCGCCGGCCCATAATGTCGCCCTGTGGTCGCCTGTCCGAGTGGTCGTTTGCAGTGTGGAGCTGCGGCGTCGGGAGCCGAACGCGGGGGAGGAGGACCACCCCGACCCGCGTTTCCCAAGTCGCGTCTGGCTGGAGTCTTGGAGGCGTCCTGGGGGCCTCCTGAGGGTTTTTTGGAGGCCTCCTGAGGGCCTTTTGGAGGCCTCTTGAGGCCTCTTGAGGGCCTCTTGGGGGCCTCTTGGGGCCTTCGGGGGCGTCTTGGGGCCTCCCGGGAGCCTCTAAGGGCCGAGAGCTCGAAACTCTGTTTCGTGAACCCCCTCTTGGGGCGTTCTTGAAGCGTTCTTGGGGCCCTCTTGGGCCGTCTTGGAGGAGTCTTGGGCCGTCTTCGAGCCCTCTTGGGCCATCTTGGGGCCCTCTTGGGGGCCTCTGGGGCCCTCTTGGGGCGATCTTGGGGGCCTCTTGGGCCGTCTTGGGGCGTCGGGAAGCCGAAAAGGTGGAAACTCCAAAATCTCTCAAAAACCTAAGGAAAAACAATGAATTTTGCCTCCGGGGGCCCTCTTGGGAGTGCTCTTGGAGGCCTCTTGGGGCGTCTGGGGGCTATCTTGGGCGTCTTGGAGCGATCTTGTGGCATGTCGGACCCCTCGTGTACCATCTTGGGGGCCTCTTGGGGGCCTCTTGGCCTTTCTTGGGGCTCTCGGGGACGTCTCGGAGCCCTGTTGGTGCGCTCATGGAGCGCTCTGGTGGAGTCGCCCGGGGATCAGCCGGGGATCGCCCGGGGTACTTTTCGTCCGGGACCCCCAGGGGCCGCCCCGCGCGCGCGAACTAGAGAATTGTTAACCAGTTTTCGGAGATCTTAGCACGCCTCTGGCCCGTTGGGCCGGCGAATTTGCAGCAGCAGGAGAGTGAGGAGAGATGTCTTCATGCTGGGTGCGACCCGTGTGCAGTGAGGATTGAGGGGGTCCGTGAGAAAACGCGTGACCTGTCTGTGGCAGTTTGAACCTCCCCTTGCTTTATTCAAAATCTGAACACTGGAGGATGTAGTCAGGAGGAAGGGTTGGAGGAGGAAACGGGCAATGAGAAAGAGCGCGGGGAGGAACGGTGGAAGATGAGGAGAAAACAGGAGGGGCATGAGGAGGGGGAAGTGGACGAGCAGCGCAAGGATGAGGACGGAGCATGGATGGGTGGATGGAGGGATAGAGGAAGACTAGGGGTGCGGTGAGGACAAGCAGGGCAGACGAGGAGGACCCAGAGAGGGCAGGCCATCCAGCATAACCCAGCCCCCGACGTCAACTCGACCCGCGCGGTGGCCGGCGAGCTGCGGGGCGCCGACGGCAGCAGCCCGCTCGGCGCCAGCCGGCGCGCGAGCAAGGCGAGCGGCTCTGGGGTCGCCGCTGCGGAGCGGTTCTGGCCGCACACCGTCGACTGCGGTGTGCGCGTGCGTGAGTGTGTGTGTGTGTGCGTGTGTGTGTGTGTGTGTCTGTCTGTCTGTCTGTCTGTCTGTCTGTCTGTCTGTCTGTCTGTCTGTCTGTCTGTGCGTGCGTGCGTGCGTGCGTGCGTGCGTGCGTGCACCGCCTGTGGGGCTGAGCGTGCGCGCGCGGGTCGGCGCACCGCCCGTGGGGCTGGGCGTCTTCTCTTCTTGCTGCTCGCCTGCCCCTGCCCGAGATGCCTCGGCTTTGGCTGGAGAGCGTTTCGCTGACGCTCGAATTCAGTTCTGTTCGCGCCCCCTTGCGCTGTTGATCCAACGTCGTGGAAGAGAAGAGTGGTATTGAGCAGGTACATGCTTGAGAAAGTGAATTGGCATGAATAGGGATGGTTCTTGTGAGTGGTAAGGCGTGCTTCCGCTGGTCACTCAGTGGCCTTTGCAGTGTTCCAGTGGGAGCTGGCGGGAAGCTCTACCTCAATTGTCTGGTCTAGCAGATCTCAGTTCCAAATAAAGAAACACAGCTGAATCGCCTGCGTGTGTCTCGAGATTCTCCTTCAGAGTGTGCGCGAATACAGTCGGACCGAGGTATAAGATCAAGGTCGGTTCGGGGATGTTACCCTGATATTCTTCGTGTGTGTTGGGTGTTCTTGTTCATCCTGGGGAGGGTACCCTTGGATGTTCTGTGTGTTTTGGCCGTCTGTGGGTCTCATGTTTTTGAGGGATGTTCTTGTGTCCTAGGTCCAGCTGTATGATTGGTCAAGTGCGGGTGGGGGAGATCAGCTGTGAATTGTGAGCGGCGGAAGCTTACCAAGCTACGCGGGCACCCGCCTGCGCCAACGCTGCCTCGGGCATCCTGACCTTGGTTGTGCTTCTTGAGTGTGGAGAGACTAACGCCGAAGACAGTGCCAATGCGCACGCGCAAATATCTACGCATGCATCCATACTGCTAGACATGCATGTGTATGCGCATATCAGTTTGCAAACGGTCCTGCACCACGATCCACCGGTCGCTCCGTCGACGGTCGTTGTCGGGAGCCTTGAGACGGGGGTCAATGCAAACGGGGGTCAGCCAGGGCACCAGGTCCTGCAGGATCCTGCGAAGACCCCCTCTGGCTGACCCGGGTTAGCGAGCCGCGAGGCGGCCGCGCATATTGGCTGACCCGAGTTTGCGAAGATCTGCGTTGCAGTTTTTTTTTCCTGCATTGCAGTTTTTGGTTTCCCGCTGACCCGGGTCTGGATTGACCCGGGTCAGAAGATCCCCGACGTTGGGCCACCGTCTTTTCATTTCACGTAAAAAAGGAGCACGGCCTACAGTCAGCGCCGCGACCAACAAAGTTACCCCAGGTGGTAATCCCCAAGAGCTCCTCCAATACCACATGGATGCACCTCTGTTGGCTCGAGTGTGTACACCCTAGGCGATGCTTAAGAAAACCTAAGTTTTCGTCCAGAGTCTCGATTATTCTTAACTTTTCAATGTAAATCCCAAGATTTTGATAGGAGTTCTGGGTTTGTAATCAGATTATGAGACTATGAATTTCTTAACCCATGATTTCTTAAGCATTTCGCAGGGTGTAGTCTGAGCTTGAAACTTCAAAGGCGTGTGCCTTCCTGGCATGGGTCGCACTCGGTCGGGGCATACCACAGAGGCTTCACACCTCCCCAGAGGAAATACACAAGTGCCTCGTCTTTGGGTCAATATGCGAATCGTGTATGTCTTGTAATGCCAGGAAACACGACAGCCTTTACACATTGTTCATTTCTCATTCTTCGAGAGTTCTTTGATTTTTGTTGGCCTCTTCCTGGCCGCTAGGGGGCCAAGAACAATTAGAAACGAGCACAATTAGAAATGAGCACGATTAGAAATGAACGACGTGTAGCTGTTTCTCATGGCGCCCGGTGCTTCGTAAGCCCAGCTCGGGTTGCCATTCATCTCCTTTGCCGTTGCTGTGCCCCGCGCAGGCGAAACTGGTCATCTGGATCTCAGCTTTCGCACGTTCTGGATCGTCAACCACGGGGGATGGCTCAGAGCTCGTTTTGACACAGGAGGGGACCAGTCAGCTGCAGCATGGGCGGTGTGGTGCAATTTACAGGTTTTACTTAACGCAGTTGGTATGCAGGAGCTCCTTTAAAGGAGGCGATGGATTGTTCAGGGCCTGCTTTTGGCAAGGAGCGGGAATCGGAGCTCTGATTGCGGCGGGTGAGAAGTTCAGTCGAAGTAATCGCGGTAGGCAAGGCAAGATGCTTTGGCTGAGTTTTTTGCACAGTCACATGCGTGTAATGACCATGCAATCAACATGCGCTGGCCCTCGAAAGCGACGTGATTGAGTGCACAGGGCAACCACACGGATGGAATTCTATTCCGAGCGGAAAAGTTGCATACCGGCCTCGTTGGGCTTTTTCTCCAAATCGGCTTGCCCTGTAGGAGTCCTAGCTCATCAGAAGTAATTGGTCTTTAGGACCCCCTCCTTTTTCCAATGGCCCCCCTTCTTCCAGTGGCACCCCGCCGTTTTCCAATGGCACTTGCTTGCTTGCTCTTGCGTGCTTGCTCTCGCTTGCTTGCTCTTGCTTGCCCTTGCTTGCTTGCACTTGATCGCTGGCTCTTGGTTGCTTGTTATTACTCGCTTGCGCTTGCTCACTTCCGCTTTCTTGCTGCGCTTGCTTGATTTTGCTCCTCCCGTTCTCCTCCCGTCCTGCTCCCTTCCTCCTTTCGTCCTCCTCCCATCCTCCTCTCCTCCTCCTCTTGTCCTCCTATCTATTTGGAGTCAGCGCTGGCTGATATTTTTCCTGGATTTGGCAAAATGGTCGTCGTTGGTACCTACTCGTAGTGACTCGCAGATCGCATTCCGGTTCGCGCTGCAACAGGAGAAGGGATGGAAGGAAAGGTAGAAGAAGAGTTGGATGAGGAAGATTCTGCGGCGGTGAACCTGCGCGGAACTCCAAATGCTAACGTGGGTGTAGGAAGAGGAGGAGGAAAAGAGGAGCCGCAGGGCGAGGGGGAGGAGTAGGCGGGAATGGCAACAGAGAAGGAGCAGGAGGAGAATGAATTGCACGCCGTTGCGATGCATATCATTTTCGCTAAACAGTGCTGACACTTAGGGGCTTCTACTTCGGATGTGAAGCACTGGGCCTGTGTGTAGGTCTGGCGGCTCCGTGCCGTCTGTCGCCGCCTCGTCACCGCCCGTTGCCTGGGCTTGTGTGTCGGTTTGGCGGCTCTGTGCCGGCCGTCGCCGCCCCGTCGCCGCCCGTCGCCGCTGATTTGCCGTCGCGTTGCGCTGCTTTGCGTTGCTTTGCGTCGCATTGTCTTGTGCTGTTCTTCGTTGCTCTGCACTGCTTGGCTGCGCTTGCTTCGCATTGCTGAGCGGTGCATTGCCCTTCGCTGCGTTGCTGTAGTTTCGCATCCTTTTAACTACGTAGCCACAGAGATTCTTACGATCGCCTCTACCACATCAACTGCGCCACATAGCCTACACCGCAGATCTCACACCATTTAGATGAGTACGTTAGCTCCTACCACCGTGGTTGCACCACATTTACGCCGCGTGCCTCATACCACATAGATGAGTACGCTAGCTCCTACCACATAGACTGCCTCAATCGGTCGTCGCGACACCAGTATTACATATATTGCACCACTACGGCCCATTACGCGGATTGCTTTGCGCGGATTTCGTAAGGTGGTTTGCACCACATAGTTTGCAGCGCGCAGCTTGCACCACATACATTGTGCCACCCAATATACCATCAACCACTGCTTAGTGCCCGCGCTAGCTGACAAAGTTTGGAAGCCGAAGCGGAGGAGGAAGAGGGCGGTTGTTTTTGCGCTTGCTGTCTATGGTGCAGCTCTGGAGGCGAGAGGGGCGACTGCCCTTGCCCGTCATGTGGATTTGTGTCGGCGGCAGCCGGGTTGTCCGACTGACTGGGCTATGTGAGAGCCTCTTCGCCATGGTCAACTTGGGTGTTGGGTGTAGCTTGTGATGGAGAGAGGGAGAGAGAGAGAGAGAGTGGCAAAACATAAAGAGATAAAGAGAGAGAGAGAGAAGGAGCGGCAGTGAGAGAGAGAGAGAGATCGAGAAGGAGGACATGAGAGAGAGGAGATGTATCGGTGGTGCGGGGGGGGGAGAGAGGGAGAGAGAGAGAGAGAGAAAGAGAGAGAGAGAGAAAGAAATAAAGAAAGAGCGATAATGAGAGCGAGAGAGACAGAGAGAGAGATGAGAGAGTAACACAAACAAGAGACTGGTAGGCGTGGTGGCAGCTTCATGCGGATGCATGACGGGGAGGATTGAACAATTGGGTGAAAGAGGGGGTGGGGGAGAGAGAGAGAGAGAGAGAGAGAGAGAGCGAGAAACATGATATATAGAGAAAGAGAGAAGGAGAGAGAGAGAGAGAGAGAGAGAGAAAAAAAAACGAGAGACGAGATATGAGATAGAAGGAAGAGAGCGAGAAAGAGTGGGGAGAGAGTGAGAGAGAGGGAGAGGTAGAGAGAGAGAGATAACGAGAGAAACAAGAGAGAGAGAGAGAGACAGGGAGAGAAAGAGAGAGAGAGAGGGTAAGAAAGAGAGAGAGAGAGAGAGAGCGAGAGATGGAACCGTAGGAGAGAGCGAGCGACAGGGAGATAGACGAGGGAGGCAGAGACAGAGAAAAAAGGATGCAGAGAAAGAGGGGACCATAGGAGAGAGAGGGAGAGAAGGAACATATAGAGATAAAGACGGAGGCAAAGAGGCACCCTGGCATTTCAAAAAGCTTTGATCATTGGTCCTCGATGATTCTTCTCCTCCTCATCATCACTCCTTCTCACTCCTTCCCCCTCCCCGTCCTCAGCCTCGAGGCACTCCCCCCTCCACCCTCCCCCCACTCATTCCGGAGGCGCCCGTTCTCACCCTTCCTCGAGGGGCCGCAACGGCCCGCCATCAGTGAGCGGTAGTGGCGGACGCCCATGACGGTTTTGGAAGGGAGGAGGGGGAGGAGGCAAAATTTGCCGCATGCAGCCGGTCTCGGTCCTGGCGCTCCGTAGTGCCTCCTGGCCGACTTCTCAGTGACCCCCCCCGCCCTTCTCTCCAGTCGGGCGAAAGGGGGGGAATAGGGAAAGGGTTGGGCCCGAAATCTCCTGCGTGCACCTGGTTTCAGCCTCGCCGCTGGGCGCTTTCCTCTGTGCCTTGGCGCCTCTGGCGCATTCCGCGCAATCTTACTCCCCTTTGCTACCCCCCTCTCGTCCCACCCTGCTCTGGGCCACCCCGACCATCAGAAACACATGCTTGGCGAAGGACCCAACCCTATCCAGCTGCGAGTGGCGCAGGGTATAGTCTATATCCATCCCGAGACGACTTCGGGATTTCGAGGGGAATCCAGCCGTGGCGACGAGGGCGTCCCTGAAGGCCCAGAAGGCACCCAATCGGGCGGGGCTAGGTCTAGGAGAAATCCGTTCCAGAGCGCTCCTGAACGCTCTCAGAGCGTTCCGGAGCGCTCTGAGAGGGCCGCGGCGCCCGAGTCGTCTTCAGCGCCGCCGGATCCTAGAGATTCTCGATGCATCTCCACTCAAAATTTATCTTCGTCCTGGTTCCGTCTGACCCAAGTGGCCCCAAATGCCCCAGCTCCTCTGGTTCGACTCCTCTGGCTTTCCTCCCTCGATCGAGGTCGACCGTGCTCTCCCTTGCCACCCGCACCGACTCGGCCGTCTTCGCGCTCTTCGAGCCCTGCCACGAGGGCGACGTGCTGGAGCCACACCTGGCCGCTCAGGCGTCTGTCCTCCTGCTTCTCCCTCGCAGGGGGTAGGAGGTAGGAGGGGAGGGGGAGGGAGAGGACGACGAGGAGCAGGAGGGAGGAGGACAACGACGAGCAGCACGACGAGGAGCAGGAGGGAGGGGAGGAGGACGGCGAGGAGCACGATGGGGGAGGGGAGGACGACGAGGGACAGGAGGAGGAGGAGGAGGAGGAGGGGGAGGGGGAGGAGGAGGAGGAGGAGGAGGAGGAGGAGGAGGAGGAGGAGGAGGAGGAGGAGGAGGAGGGGAGGAGGAGGAGGGGATGAGGAGGAGAGGGGGAGGGGAGGGGGAAGGAGAAGAGTACTATATCTGTCCCTCTCTCACTCTCTCACTCACTCTCTCGCCTCTCTTCCTCTCTAAATACATCTGTATATATGTCGGCGGTGCCCGGTGCGGAGCGAACCCCCCCCCCCGGTAATCTCTCCTGGGGGGTTTCGAGCTGGCGCCATTCCCGGTGCGAGCCTGCACGAACCCCCCCGGTAAACACGACCTCCTCTGGTAGGCTGCACGAAACCCCCGGTAAGGACGCAACCCCTCCGTAAGCGGCGCGCTCCCAGCACGCGCGAAACCCAGCCCCGACGCGCGAATCTTACCAGGACGGGCCGGAACACGGCGGCGGCATTGCATCCCAGGGCCGTGCCGGAACACGGCGGCACTGTTCTTCTCTACGCGGCCGTGCCGTCGACCCCCCACAGCGGCTCTCGGGAGTTGCGCCGCAGCCTCTCGTATTGTGGCCACGAGCCACAATACGAGAGGCTGCGGCGGAACAAAGGCGAGCAGACGCGAATAGAGAACACAAGGCGAGCACACGCCACACTTCGGCAGGGAGCCACCCTTCCCAACCGCCCCCCTCCCCCCCCCCCCAACCCACCCCCCACTCCCACCCCCCCACTCCCACAGGGGGGGGGGGGAGCCCAGGTAGACGCAGTGCGGCCTGCACGAAACCCCCCGGTAAAGCGGCAAGGGGGGGGTGTTCTAAGCCGCTGGCGGCACCCGGTGCGGGCTGCACGAAACCCCCCGGTAGTGCACGAAACCCCCCGGTAGTGCTGGGGGGGGGGTTCGTGCCACGGCGCACCGCCGACATATATATATATATATATATATATATATATAGTGCATTATCCATCTATCCCTTCCCCTGTCCCTATCCCTGTCCCGATCCCCCCATTGTGGCTCCCCATTGGGGCCCCCATCGTAATTGCGTAAAGCTGTTCAGGGTCTTCTGCTGTAAGGATGTCATTGTTTTTTGTTCATGGCATGTGGGATGAGACATGGGACACTGCCCAACTGTATCACAATTTTGTTTCTGGAACTGCCCGCTCGGGCAGAGCTGGAAGCCCAAGGCGGTCGGGCCTCCAGAGTCGTCTTTTTGGTCTGGGGTAGTGGCATCGACCCTTGTTGACGTACAGCACAGTGCCTCCAGCATGAAAGTCTGGCGCATGGAAATCCCGTGCGTGTTTCTCCAGGTGTCGGTTTTACAATGTTTGTCAACGGTCTTGTGCAAGGGTTGATGACTCGTTTTGTGTTTGATTTTGCCGCATGCCACCGAAGGAGGAGACTGAGGATGATATTCCAAAGCGAACGCAAGATGCATCACCGATGCTGGATCAGGCCCTTCCGTTCCAAGCCTGCTTTTTGTAAGTCACTTTCATCGGAGGTTGATGGACCTCCTACCCTAACACGTCGATCAGCGATTTGGCCGTTTTCGGTTCGCGAGAGGGCGTCGCGGCCTTCATGTTTGCGGGTCCAGGTCCGTCGGTTTCGGTCCCATGCCGTTTTCACTGAGGGGAGGTTTGGCCAAAGGGAGGTTTGTCCACCGCCGAGTAAGTCATTGTCAGCGTGTTCTTATCACTACCGAAATTGCCCCCCCCCCCCCCCCCCCCCCTGGATCACGAGCGCCCCATGGGCCTACCATTTCAGACGACAGGCACGCTTTGGAAGTACACATTGTTCATGTCTGAGTCTTCGGAAGTTCTTTGGTTTTTGGGGGCCAAGATCCTTTCATTTCTAATTCTTCTATCCTGGGCCTCTTCCTGGCCACTGGGGGGCCAGGAACAATTAGAAACGAGCACACTTAGAAATGAGCACGATTAGAAATGAACGACGTGTAAACTACCAACCATGTGTGCGATTCGTACGTCGGGTGTCAGTCAAGCTCGTGGGAGTGTTCATCCATGTGTGGATGATTTGAAACGGGGCCGCCCTTCATCAGTGGTGCTGCTGCACTGTTTCAGCTTCGGCGTCCGACCTTCGAGGCAGTGGCAAGCGAGGCGCCATTTCGCATAGGAGCGGCCCTTCTTATCTTCGCTGTCGATTGCTTATGGCAGTTTCGAAACACAGAGCTTTGAAGCGTCCCAGGGGAACGCATCACGTCGAGAAAGAGCAACACCTCACTCGCGCCGCCCTCTCTCTCATTCTCCCTCTCTCTTTCTCTCTGCCACCAGCGCGGGCAAAGAGCTCGAACGGATAGTTGAGTGCCGGGGGGTCCCGTCAAGAAGCGATAAGGCCGCGCGGCCAGACGGTGCCCCCAGCAGGCCCAGACAGAAGCGGCGTCGCGTGCCGACACGCCAACGGGGCCAGCTCCTGTGCGCCTTTGCCGCCCGCTGACGTGGCGTTCAGACGCGTAAGCTCGTAAGCTTCAGGAGGGAAAAAACACACAGACACAATTCATCGTCGATTCCCAGAAAATATGGGAAAATGTGGGAAGTGGGGGGGGAAGACAAGAACCCAAGAAGTATGTGAAACTATGGGGAATCCTGTTATTAGTGTGTATTTGTTTGCGTGTCCCAGGGCCCCTTCAAAGCTGTGAGTCAATCGTTTTCCTCGAGTTCCCCCTGCCCCCCCCCCCTCCGACAGGGCTGCGGCGCGCTGCTGCTGCAGCTCGCGAGCTGTGACTTCACAGGCACGGGGCGCGCCCCCCCCCCCCCCCCCTCGCCGCCGCCGCGGCGGCGTCCGCGGCCCAAGGCCATGGCCAGAGCTCACCCTGCGAGAGGTCCCGGGGCCGAGCCTGTGAGGGAGGGGGGCTCCGAGATCCTGGCGTCTCCAGTCTTTCGGTGCGGGCGGTTTCGCATTGTTTCGGGCCCCGGACCATCACAGATCGATCGGGCTCGGAGGGCTCCGCTGAAAGATGGGGTCTATGTCTCCTGTCGACATCTTTGCCGATGTTATTATTTTTCTCACCGTCGGTTCTTAGAGGGGGCGACGGCGAGGAGGGAGGAGGCGGAGAAGGAGGAGGAGGAGGAGGAGGAGGAGGAGGGCGGAGGGAGGAAGGAGGAGGAGGAGGAGGAGGAGGGCGGAGGACGGCGAGGAGGGAGGAGGAGGGAGGAAGAGGAGGAGGAGGAAGAGGAGGAGGAGGAGGGAGAAGAACCGGGAGGGAGAAGGAAGGAGGGCGGAGCGAGGAGCAGGGAAGAGGAAGGGAAAGATGGAGGAGGAGGAGGAGGAGGAGGAGGAGGAGGGATAGACAGAGAGAGAGAGAGAGAGACAGAGAGCAAGACGCTACAACCCACCACCCTCGACAAGGCCGCCGTTACATCGACAAGGCCGTCCCTGGGCGATCAGGGCGAGTGGCTCAGAAGGGCTTCTTGCGTGTGGCGGGGTGCCTTCCCTCGCGCGGACGTGCCGAACGACCAGCGGTCGCACGAGGCCCCCCTCCCCCCCTGGACAGCTTCTGCGAATAGAGTATGGAGCCATCTGACGCTGGCGTGTCTGGCACACTCCGCGGCAGAAGGGCACACACGGGAGGCGTACCGTTCAATGCCCCTGCTCGTGGGTTCGGTCGATCTTGCCTCCGCCCCAGTCCACCGGCCCTGCAGGGGGGGGGTGTGGAGGCAGGCGAAGGTTGGAGGAGAGGCGCCGCTGCACCCACGTCTCCCCCACCCCGATGGGTGTCCGGGGGGGTGTCGGGGTGTCGGGGGGGGAGATAGAGATATGTACTGACGACCGGAAGACGACCAGGATACGGGGGGGGAAGGGGGCACACCCGAGTAGAGGATGAGGAGGAGGGATGCGTGCATCTTTTTGTACAATGCATATGTATGTGTGCGCATATGAACCTGTGCATGTATATGTTTATACATGATTGTATACATATGTCTTTGTATATGTACATGTACAGACATATGTATGCGCATATGTCTATGTATACGTATATGTCTAAGTATATGTTTACACATGTGTGGACGTCCACGTATGTGTATATGTAATTGCAAATGTATGTGCTTGTGTCTTCGTAGATGTTTACGTTTATGTATATGTATACGTATATGCATGAGTATGTGTAGATACATGTGTAGCTGATTGTGCATTTGCATATGTATATGCCTGGGTGTATGTAGATGTGTCTGTGCATGTATACGTGTGTGTAAGTGCGCATGTACATGTGTTTGTTTGTGCGTCTGGCTAGGTATAGGCATATGTCTCTTTGCAAGGTAGAGACACTCAAGCAGAGAGGGAGAGAGAGAGAGAGAGAAAAAAAAAAAAAACGAGAGAACAGTGGGAGCAGGGTGTGGCACCGTCCGTTGACATACGAGACGGTGGGTCCAGCGTGCAGGCACGGGGCATTGGGGAGCCTTCTGGCAGGTTTTTTCTTGTGCCAGGCGGCCGCGCGGCTCGACGCACACGCACTGGGCGACGTCCACGGCGCGAGATGTTTTGGCGGCCGTGAGGGCCTCAGGCTGTTAGGGGCCATTGCAGTCCTCCTCCTCCTCCTCCTCCTCCTCCCTCCTCCTCCTCCCTCCTCCTCCTCCTCCTCCTCCTACTCCTCCTCCTCCTCCTTGCTTGCCGTTTGGCTGAATGGGGGAAGCAATTGCCCTGGCGAAGGGCCCAACCACATGTAGCTGCGAGTGCCGCGTGCAGGCGAGGGCATTGGGCCGCTGGGGCCTTCGGTGGAGCCCAACTAAGGGCCACGGAGCGCGTGAGGGGTGTGCCGAATTGGATGCGGGTGCGTCATGCGGACGCTGCCGACGGGGCCATCGGTGGAGCTCCCTCAGGGGCAACGAAGCATGTGAGAGGTGTGCCGGATTGAGTGCGGGTGTGCCATGCGGACGTTGCCGCTGGGGCCTTCGGTGGAGGTCCCTCTGGGGCAGTGAAGCGTGTGAGAGGTATGCCGACTTGGGTGCGCATACGCCATGCGGACACTACCGCTGGGGCCTTCCGCGGAGCTCCCCCTGGGGCCACGAAACGTGTGCGGGGTGTGACGAATAGGGTGCGGGTGCGCCATGCGGACGCTGCCGCTGGGTCCTTCGGTGGAGCTCCCTATTGAGCCACGAAGCGTGTGCGGGGCGTGCCGAAGTAGGCGCGGGTGCGCCATGCAGGCGCTGTCGCTGGGACCTTCCGTGGGGCTCCGCATGGGTCGTCGGAGCATGTGATGGGGTGCACGGGAACGTGTGAGGAAGATGCATGATTCCTCTCGCTTCGCGGGGTGCACGTCCGGAGCACGTACAGTCACGTCGTCGCGGGGCCTCTTGGGAGCCTCTTGGGTGCCTCCTGGAGGCCTCCTGGGAGTTTCTTTTGGCCTCTTGGGGACTTCTTTGGGGCCTTTCCCCCCTCCCTCCTTTTCATACGCCCTCCCCATCTTCCCTTCCAGCGCCGGCTCTAATCATGGGCGCCGCAGCGACCAACTTCCACCTGGCTCGCGCTGCGCCGCAGTTCGCCCAGAGGGGGGAAAATAACATTACACTCCAGTCGCTGTGTGGCCTTTGGGTTTTTTTTGGGGGGCCTTTTGGAGGCTTCTGGGGGGCTTCTTGGAGGCTTCTTGGGGGCCTCTTGGGGCCTCTTGGGGGCTTCTTGGGGCGCTTTTGCGCCGTTGCGCCCCCTCGGAGGCTGCCTTGGGGGCCTCTCGCCGCCGCATTGGAGCCCTCTTGGGGTCCTCTTGGGCCGTCTTCGCGGCCTCTTGGACCGTCTTGGGGGCCTCTTTGGGCCGTCTTGGGGCCCTCTTGGGCCGTCTTGGGGGCTTCTTGGGCTGTTCTGGGGCGATTCTGGAAACTGTTTGGGCCGTCGTGGATTGTTGGAAGTCGAGAAAGGCGAGAACGCTAAAATATTGCAGAAACCATAGGACAATCAATGACTGCGGGCTCTGGAGGCGCAATTATGGGTGCTCTTGGGGCCCTCTTGGGCCGTCCTTGGGGATTTGGGGGCCCTCTTGGGGCCGTCTTGGGGGCCTCATGTGCCCTCTTGGGGCCGTCTTGGGGCCGTCCGTCTTGGGCCGCCTTTGGACCATCTTAGGCCATCTTGAGGCCTTCTTGGAGCCCCAGGAGGCCCAAGAGGCCGAATTTGTTGATTTCCCAACGAGTTTTTGAATGTTTCTGGGGCCCCAGAAGGGGGCGACCAGTTTGGTACGGCGCTGCGGCGCGGCTCCCAGGGGGGGGGTGTAGGGGGGGTGACATAATAATGTAAGAATATACGATATGTTGCAATTATGGAATCTTTGGATACATTGGATACGTTGCATTAAGGCGTTCGCCGAAAAACGCTGCCGCTCAGCACGTCACCTCCTGACGTGGATTCATTGGCTTACGCCACACCGCCGACCCCTTGGGGCGGCAGCAATCGTCCCCCGCGTGGCCTGTCCGGACAGCCTTTGAGGCCCCTCTAGATCCGTTGTGGGGCCCTCTTGGGACCGTCCTGCCGTTCCCCTGGGCCGTTGTCATGGTTTCTGGGGCCTTCCTGGGGCGCCCGGAGGCCGTCGTGGAGCCTTTTGGAGAGTCTCTTGGGGTGCCAGAGGTCGATCTTGGAGGTTGACTGGGCCGTTGTGGGCCGCGTGGAAGCCCAAGAAACGAATATGCTGAAAATGTACGTGCCCCCAAGAGAATGGGACGGTTTTTGCTTGTAGAGGCCTGCTTGGAGCGCCGAGTGATCGCGTATGCAAACGTCTTGGACGCCCACGGGGTTGTCTGGAGGCAATCGTGGGCGGTTTGGACCGAAACGTTCCGTGCGTGGGCCGTCCGGACAGCCTTTGGGAGCCCTCTTGCCCCGTTCTGGAGCCCTCTTGGGACCGTCCTGCGGTTTTCCTAAGCCGTTGCTATGGTTTCTGGAGCGTTCGTGGATCGCCCGGAAGCCGTCTTTGAACCTTCTTGGGAGCCTCTTCGGGTGACAGGGGTCGATATTGGAGGTTTATTGGGCCGTTGTGGGCCCCGTGACAGCCCAAGAAGCGAATGTGTTGAACATGTACGTTTCACCTAGGGAATGGGACGGTTTTTGCTTGTAGAGGCCTGCTTGGAGCACCTCGTGGTCGCGTTTTCAAACGTCTTGGACACCCATGGGGCCGTCTGGCGGCGATCTTGGGCGGTTTGGATCGAGTCGTCCCCCGCGTGGGCTGTCCGGACAGCCTTTGGGGCCCCTCTTGACCCGGTTTGGAGCCCTCTTGTGACCGTCCTGCGGCTTTCCTAAGCCGTTGTTATGGTTTCTGGAGCCTTCGTGGATCGCCCGGACGCCGTCTTGGAGCCTTTTTGGGAGCCTCCTGGGCTGGCGAGGGTCGATCTTGGAGGCTTATTGGGCCGTTTTGCGCCGCGTGGAAGCCGAATGGGCGAACGTGGTGAAAATGTACGTTTCCCCCGGGATTGGGACGATTTTTGCTTTTGGAGGGCCTCTTTGGGGCGCTTCGTAATATTGTTTCAAACGTCTTGGGGACTTATGGAGCCGTGTGGAGGCAATCTTCGGCGTTTTGGGGCGATCCTTCGTCGATTCGTAGGTCTCTTGGACCATTCCGGGAACCTTTGGAACCTTTTTGGCCTGGTTTGGGGCCTCCTGAGTGTGCGGATGATGGATTTGCCCCCCCCCCCCCCTCCAAACCGGCCGGACCAGGCCCCCGGGGAAGGGGTTTGGGGAGGGGGAAGCATCTCACACGCCTGGACCCCAAGGGGTCGGCGGATGACGGGAAGCGTCTTCGAGGAACGAGAAGCGAGCTGGACGTTTTGGCTGAATCCTCTTCATATCAGTAAGAGATCTCTTAACTATAGGGGGTGGCGGGGTGCACGGGGAAGAGGCTTAGCGGATTCCTCGGGATGGCGATTTTACGTGAGACATCCTCACAAAAATGAGATCTTCGCGACATCACGTTTAACAGAAACAAGCGTTTCGCTCGAGACATCCTCGAAAAGTTGATGACAGCGAAATTTCGCCGTCTGTGAAAATGTGCGTTTCGCTCGGGACATCCTCGAAAAATGAGATGACGACTGAAGTATTTAACTAACTCTTCTGTTAAGAATTGCGATGTCGCTAGGGACATCCTCAGAAAACGAGCGGCAGCACGGCGGACCAGAACGAAGAGCACGGCAGAAAATGTGCATTTCGCTAGGGACATCCTCAACAAAATGAAATGTCCTCAACGTCGTCTTCATATCATTCTAGAAGTACCTCAAGATGACGAAATGAGAGGCCAAAAAGCACGTCAATATGGCTGTCAGAACGATTGGGGGACTTTCCGAAAATAGCGATTTCGCTAGGGACATCCTCAAAAAGTGAAAACATACACCAGCATCGACTTGAAAACTGTTGTTCTTACATAGTTTTGACTCTGCTTCTGAAAAGGCTTCCAAACGGCCCAATGCAGCCTTCTAAAAATGTCGATGTCGGTAGGGACATCCTCAAACAATTGATGCGTGCGACATCGCATCGTCATGATTTTAGGAGGGCATCAGGAAGCAAAAGAAGGCCACAACATGGCCCCAAGAGCGCCCTTACGGTTGCTGAAAATAGTGATTTCGCTAGGGACATCTTCAAACAAATAACAAATCGAACAACATCGTTTTGAAAACTGCTGTTTTAACATCGTCTGGGGATCGCTCCTGAAAAGGCTTCTAGATGGTTTACGCCAGTCATCTAAAAATGACGATTTCGCGAGGGCCATCCTGAAAAAATGAATGTGTGTAACATCGGACTGTAACGGTTTTGTAAGGCATCAAGAAGACCCCCAAAGGCCCCAACCCAAACAAGCCCAAATTTGACCCCCAGGAGCGCCCTCGAGACGATCCAACATGGCGATTTCGCCTGAGACATCCTTACAAAAATGAAATGTTCACAACATCGATTTCATCAAAAAATGAGCGTCTCGCCTGAGACATCCCTTAAACATGGGAACCCGCGAATTCGACAGATGTTAAAAAACTAGCGTCTCGCCTGAGACATCCAAACAAAAATGATATCTTGGAGTGGCGGTTTCAATACCTCTCATGTTTAAAATCGCGCTCTCGCTGCATACATCCTCAAACAAATCGGGCGGAGCATGGCCGGCGAAAAAAGTGCTCCTTCGCTCTTGACGTCTATTCTGCCGTGCTCTTTCGTTCTTGGGGTCTATTCTGAAATGCTCCTTGGTTTTTTGTGCCGTGCTCCTTCGCTCTTCTAGCCTATTCTGCCATGCTCCTGGCCAGTTTCCGTCACAATCCTTTGTTCTTGGGACTTCTGATGCCGTGCTCCTGGTCGGTTTCTGCCGTGTTCCTTAGCTCTTGGGGCACATTCTGCCGTGCTCCTTCGCTTTCGGGGTTTATTCTGCCGTGCTCCTTGTGTTTTTCTTGCATACTCCTTCTTCCTTGGGACGTATTATGCTGTATTCTTGCATCTATCTTGCCGTGCTCCTTAGCTCTCGCGGTCTATTCTGCCGTGCTCCTGGTCACTGGTCGTGTTTTGCAATGCTCCTTCTTTCCTGGCGCCTATTCTGCCGTGCTCCTCAGCTCTTGGGGTCTATTCTGCCGTGCTCCTGTTTTTTTGTCTGTCATGCTCCTTCGCTCTTGGGGCCTCTTCTGCCGTGCTCCTCAGCTCTTGGGGTCTATTCTGCCGTGCTCTTTGTTTTTTTTTCTGCCGTGTTCCTTCGCTCATGGGGCCTATTCTGCCGTGCTCCTGGTCTTTTTTCTGCCGTGCTCCTTAGCTCTGGGGTCTATTCTGCCGTGGTCCTGGTCTTCTTCTGCCGTGCCCCTGAGCTCTGGGGGTCTATTCTGCCGTGCTCCTGGTCATTTTCTGCCGTGCTTCTTCGCACTTGGGGCATCTTCTGCCGTGTTCCTTGTCTCTTCGGGCCTATTCTGCCGTGCTCCTGGTCTTTTCTGTCGTACTCCTTGGCTCCTCGGGCCTTTTCTGCTGTGTTTCGGTCTTTTCTGCCGTCGTCCTTAGCTTTTGGGGCATCTTCTGCTGTGCTCCTGGTCTTTTTCTGGCGTCTTTTTCGCTCTTGGGGCCTATTATGCCGTGCTCCTTAGCTCTTGGGGTCTATTCTGCCGTGCTCCTGGTCTTTTTCTGCCGTGCTCGGCAGCTCTTGGAGTCGATTCTGCCATGCTCCTGGTTTGTTTCCGACGTGCTCCTTCGCTCATGGGGCCTATTCTGCTGTGCTCCTGGTCTTTGTCTGCCGTGCTCCTGCTTTTTTTCTGCCGTGCTCCTTCGCACTTGGGGCATATTCTGCCGTGTTCCTTGTCTCTCGGGTTCTATTCTGCTGTGTTCCTCGTCTTTTTCTGGTTTGCTCCTGCGCTCTTGGGGTCTATTTTCCCGCACTCCTTCAGCTCTCGGGGTCTACTCTGGCGTGCTTCTGTTTTTTTCTGCCGTGCTCCTTCGCTCTTGGGGCCTATTCTGCCGTGCTCCTGGTCATTATCTGCCGTGCTCCTTAGCTTTTGGGGTCTATCCTGCCGTGCTCCTTGTCTTTCTATGCCGTACTCCTTCGCACTTGATGCATATCCAGCCCTGCTCCTTAGCTCCTGGGGTCTATTCTGCCGTTCTCCTGGTCTTTTTCTGCCGTGCTCCTTCGCTCTTGGGGCCTAATCTGCCGTGGTCCTGTTTTTTTCGTCGTGCTTCGCTCTTGGGGCCTATTCTGCCGTGCTCCTGGTCATTCTCTGCCGTGCTCCTTAGCTTTTGGGGTCTATCCTGCCGTGCTCCTCGTCTTTCTCTGCCGTACTCCTTCGCACTTGAGGCATATCCAGCCCTGCTCCTTAGCTCCTGGGGTCTATTCTGCCGTGCTCCTGGTCTGTTTCTGCCGTGCTCCTTCGCTCTTGGGGCCTAATCTGCCGTGCTCCTCGTCTTTTTCTGCCTGCTCCTTAGCTCTTGAGGTCTATTCTGCCGTGCTCCTGGTCATTTTCTGCCGTGCTCCTTAGCTAATGGGGTGTATTCTGCCGTACTCATTTGCTCTTGGGGTCTATTCTGCCGTGTTCCTTGTCTTTCTCTGCCGTGCTCCTTCGCTCTTGGGGCCTATTCTGCCGTGCTCCTCATCTTTTTCTGCCGTGTGCGCCCAGAAGCTCTGCCAAAACGACCACCGCGACGATCCGCACGGCAGATACAGGAACACGGCAGAACACACAGAGCACACAGAGGCACGGCAGAACACAGGAGCACGGCAGAACAGGAGCACGGCAGAATACACAGGAGTACAGCAAAACACACCCCGCACGCACGCCGACACGCGCGCCACGGCATACCTGCGCGGCATAACAACAACAGGGCATTTTCCACATGCTTGGTGGACTAAAGCGACGCTTCCCGTTCCTGTCTGGTCAGGTCTCCGCTTTGCTCGCGCTTTGGCGCGTTATTGGGCGCCATGGGGACGACCACAAGCCTCCGCTGATGGGCCTGTTTCCCACCACCGCCACTATAAGTTGGAGGGGGGAAGGAGGTGGAGGATGAGGAGGAAGAGGAGGAGGAGGATCCCCTCCCCCTCCTACTTATGGTAGTGGTGGTGGAAAACAAGCCCACCATCCGCGAGCTACCTTTTATTGCAGGTGCGGCCTGGAGCTTCTGCTCCGCGTGTCGCCGCGTCGGCCCCGGCGACGCGCCGTGCCCCGCCGTGGCTCCGCTCCGCGGGGCGGGGGGGGGCTCGGAGAGGCCTCGGGACGTGGAAGCCCGGGGCCCGGGAAGGGCCGGAGCGTGCTGCTGCCGAGGCGGTGGTGGTCGGGAGCCTTGAGACGGGGGTCAATGCAAACGGGGGTCAGCCAGAGCACCCGATCTCGCAGGATCCTGCGGGGCCAGAGTCGCATTGACCCGGGCTTGGGTGCAGGATCCTGCAGGATCTTGCAGGATCCCTCGCATTGACCCAGATTTGGGCGCAGGATTTTGCAGGATCTTGCAAGTCCTGACTGACCCGGGTCTGGATTGACCCGGGTCAGAAGATCCCCGAGGTGGGCCCGAGCGGGCGGAGCGACGCGCGCTCCCAGCACGCCCAAGCCGTCAGAGAGGAGGCCGGGCTGACCTGGCAGGCGCGAGAGCGGCGGGGCCGTGTCGGCGTCGGGGGGGGGGGGGGCAGGGCGGGGACGGGCGGGGCCCTCGCGCGGGAGCGCGCGAAGCGGCCCGCAGGCATCCTCTTCCTCTGGGGGTGGCAGGAGGCCCACTCCCAGACCAACGGCGCCGGGCACGTCTACAACCCGTACTCGGCCGCGGAGGCCAGTGCGTTCTCTGCCGCACCGTGCACCGTGCAGAAGCGAGTCTACGGGAACAACAAGTGACATAAACATAAAAACTCAGAGGTCCGCGCGGATTTCTCGGATCGGCGCTGGGGCCCTCCAGCGGCGGCTCCGGCGCCGCCCCTGGCGCGCTCCGCGCGCCAGGGAGGGGGGTCCAGCGCCGATCCGAGAAATCCGCGCGGACCTCCGAGTTTTTATGTTTATGCCATCTTTTGTTCCCCTAAGATCAGGAGGGAAAGAAACACACAGACACAATTAATCGTCGACTCCCAGGAAAATATGGGAAAATATGGGAAGTGGGGGGGAAGACAGAAACCCAGAAAATATGGGAAAATATGTGGGATTTTTTTATTTGTGTGTATTTATTTGTGTGTCCTGTGGCCCCTTCATAAGAGTATCCTCAGGCCAAGGGTGCTGGTCCCCGAGCCTGCGCTCCCTCGGCCTCTGGCCCGAGAAGCAGGCGGCGGAGGAGGGGAAGCAGGGAGGAAGCGTGAGGGAAGGCAGACGGAAGGGGCCGGCAGGCGGAGTGGGATGGCTCGGGGCGCAGTGCGAGGCGACGACAAGTGCGTACGTTTGAAAGCAATCGCCGTTAGGCGAAATTGGAGGTCGGTCGTGGTCTCTCTCTCTCTCTCTCTCTCTCTCTCTCCCTATATATAATAGTAATAGTAATAATAATAATCATAATAAATAATAATAATAATAATAATACTAATAATAATAATACTAATAATGTATATATCTTTATTTTCTCTCTCTCTCTCTCTCTCTCTTTTGTCTCTCTCTCTCTCTCTATATATATATATAAGTAAGTAGCACTTGCGCTCCCTTTTGAACGTAACCCTGCTCTGGGGGTCGGGGCACCCTTGCGATCCATCCTTCTTGCCCTCTGCGGCCCACCACAAGAGGCGATGCATCTCCTTGTGATCTCGAACGGTCATGATGTCGATGTCGGTGATGATGCCATTGCTGAGGGTGCTGGTGATTGCCCCGGGGCGCTGGAAGTCGGCCTGCTCGCCCTCACTCCTAGTGAGTATCGTCTTGGCCTTTTGCGGCAATCCTCCAGCTGCAGGAAGGCGTGCCGTGGGCGGCGGGGGATTCAGCCTGGAGGGTTCGGCGCAGGGGGCTCCTGGGGGGGCCTGTGGAGGCCGACCTCCCGTGCCGTCGCCCGAGCTCGGAGGCGCTGCTCGACGGGATGACTGCGCGGCTGCCCGGCTGCCGCCGCAGCCTGGCACCGCCCGGGCGGCCGCTCGGAGCTCTGGGCCAAGGGCCAACGAGCTGGCGGGGTGAGGGCGAGGATGGGGAGGGTGAGCACCCCGTTGCCCGCGGCCGGGTCACGGTGCCAGGGCTGCAAAGGGGGGGTTGGCCATGCAGCCGCCGTTGGCCCGATCTGCGGCCAGCGCTTCTTGCGCCGCGGTCCCGGTCGCGTCTCGTGGGAGGTGCGCCGGCCGCGCGCTGTTGTGGGTGCTCTTCTGGGGCTCAGGCCCTGGGGGGGCGGCTTCCTGCCTCCCTACTGCTCCACGGCAGCAGCAGCAGCAGAGGCAGTGTGCTGCGAGGTGAGCATCCCGCCACGGAGCGTGTCCGCCTTGAGTAGGTGCGGCGGCCCTGCACAGAGAGTGCCGCTGCGCTTCTCCGCAAATCGCCTCTTGGGACGCTTGGGTGAGCACGCCGTGGAGACAGCCCAGGTGTGGCACTGACGCGGCGAGCCAGTGCCCGAGAGCAGAGAGCAAGCCAAAGTAGGAGTGGCTGCCAGCAGGGACTCCAATCCGTCGGGTCTGGCACGCTCGATGTGCAATCGTCATGGCGCCATCTGTGTGTTGCACTGTGTGTGTTTGTGTGTGTGTGCCGTGGAACGGTGTAACTTATGGGGTTCGTGATTGGATGGTGCTATCTGTGAATCGTGCATGTGCAATCTATGCGGTGCAATCGATGTGGCGCATTATACAGGGTGCAGCTTGTGTGGTGCAACCTACCAGATGCATTGTATGTGGTGCAAGCTATGCGGAACAGTACACGGGGCGCAATCACTCTAGGCCGCATCCGCGCGTGACCACCTGTGATGTTCGCGCGTGCATTCCACCCGCCAACTCGCAACGTATCGGCAAAACTCCATCGGGCGTTGGCAACGACCACGACGATGACGACGATGGATGCTGTTCATGACGATTGCGGGGACGATGTCGACGACGAAGACGATGGTGATGGTGATGAGGTTGATAGCGAGCGATGGGAATGACGGTGGCAATGATGACGTTAGCGATGATGACGACGATGGTGCTGGTGGGTATGATGAGGAAGTGCGTGCGCGCGCAGAAATGTAACGAGGGCGACGACACCGACTATGACGATGATGCCAGCGTCGGTGATGATGATGATGATGATGATGATGATGACGACGATGGTGATGATAAAGACAATGACGATGGCATTGATAGTGCTGACGCTAATGCGAACGATTGCTGATGAGGATCGTGCGGGAGTGCGCGCTCGCAGAATCCAGAGTGTCGCACATAGCTTGGTTGAAGCAGCATGTGTGTTTCGTAC
>CAUYUJ010000705.1:37500-62500 GCA_963575745.1 Prorocentrum cordatum
CCGGCTTCTGATTCAGGAGGGGAAGAAACACACAGACACAATTAATCGTCGATTCCTAGGAAAATATGCGAAAATATGGGAAGTGGTGGGGAAGACAAAAACCCAGAAAATATGGGAAAATATGGGGAATCTGTTTATTTGTGTGTATTTATTTGTGTGTCCCAGTTTCCCTTCACTGATGTGCGGCGCCTCGGCGTTGGTGATCGGTGGCCTTCGGGCGTTCTCCTCGCTCTGCTCACAAGTCTGCCTGCACTGGGTGATGGCAGCTGGTGCTGCCAGGTACTGCACGCAGTGGTCTATGAATTTCAGGAGGAGAAAAAACACACATTTAAACTATGTTGTCCTAGGATCCCTCGTGCCAGAGCTGTAGGGGGGCAGGCGGCGCCCACGGCGCCGTCAGGCTTCAAAGGATAACTGCGAATACCCGACACAGCAGCAGAAGACGAGGAGAAACCAGACACGGGCGAGCGTGGGGCGTCCAGCCCCCAACGTTTGTTCGATCGATCCCGCTCGGGACCTGCAGGCGGGCCCCGAGGGCCCCAAAAAGTCGGTACCTGACCTGGCACTCCAGGGGGCCCTCGAGGCCAACAAAAACAGATCACGTGCGGAAGACCCCTCCCCTCGAGAGGAGGGTGGGCGGGGCCGAAATCTTGTGGACGGCAGAGCCGAGGGAGGACACAGAAGAGGACGGCACGAGGGGGGGGAACAAGCAGTATAAAAGAGCGTTACAATAACATTTATTTAAACTATGCTGTCCTAGGATCCCTCGTGCCAGAGCTGTAGGGGGGCAGGCGGCGCCCACGGCGCCGTCAGGCTTCAAAGGATAACTGCGAATACCCGACACAGCAGCAGAAGACGAGGAGAAACCAGACACGGGCGAGCGTGGGGCGTCCAGCCCCCAACGTTTGTTCGATCGATCCCGCTCGGGACCTGCAGGCGGGCCCCGAGGGCCCCAAAAAGTCGGTACCTGACCTGGCACTCCAGGGGGCCCTCGAGGCCAACAAAAACAGATCACGTGCGGAAGACCCCACACAGGCCAACCAGCCCCTTCTGGCCGCAGGCCCTATCTAGATTGCACTGCGCAGAACGTAGCACACCAGGGGGGGAGGGAGGGAGGGGCGAAGGAGTAGGTAACTAGTCCTGACCCCCCCAGCTTAGGCACATGTTTAGGGATCCCCGAAAATACATCATTCTTCACATTAAATGGAGAAGTGAGGCTACGTACTGCGCCTTCTAATTTGCGCCTTGAGGCCCGACCTGGGCCTCGCCACCTCTGGGCGCGGCTCCTCGGTGGAGCCGAGCGGCAGCGAGTCGCCCTGCGGCAGCCCCTTCAGCATAACTATCAGACGAGCAGTGAGTGGCTTCTGCGCCACCCTGGACTTCCCCAGCGCCTGTGCCATGAACATGCCTGGGGCCCGCCAGAACTCCTCGCCGTCTCGAAGATTGGCGTCGCTCATGATGCTGCGCCTCGCAATGAGGATGAACGACTTCGTATACCTCTGGAGGGCACTGGCGGTGTTCCAGCGCCCCCTTCTCCGTGCGACCTCCAAGTCTCCCCCTCCCGCCACAAAGTGTGCGGCTCCCGCGTGCCTGAGTCCATGCGGGGGCCCGAACTGCTCGAGCCCGAGCCTGACGAGGGAGCGGTTCCACTCGCGCCTGTACTTGTCGGGGGTGATGGGGAAGACGCAACCGTCGGGGGCGAGGTCGGAGATCAAGACCTTCATGATCTGCTTGCCGAGCTCCGTCGTCAGTTCGACGCCCTGGCCCGACCCCGTCTTGACCTTCTCGCCCCTGGCGCGGTCCCCCAGGAGCAAGGCCATGCGCCCCGTCTTGTCCGTGCTCACGTCGCGCCTCCGAAGGCCGGCCCAGTCCTGCTCTCGTAGCCAGCCGTCCAGCTGCACGATGACGGCGCAGGCCTCGAGGGGCAGCCCGCGCTCACACAAATCCACCACTATCAGCGCGACCCCTTCGATAGGGATGGGCTGCCCCTCCTGCCCCTGCTGCTGCCTTTCCCACGCCTTGAGGGCCCTCGCGGCGAGGGGCAGGTAGTTACGATGATCTTCGAAGATGTGCATGAAGCCATTGAAAGCCAAACTGCCACTCGCATAACCCAGTCCACGTACGTAGCATAGATCCGAGAGGTATGATGCCAAGGCCTTGTCACGCTGGTGCACCGTCTCGAACGGAACGCCCAGCCTCTTTGTGTCGATGAGAAAATCCCTGACAGCCTTCTCGTACACCACATTCGTCTTGTCGTCGACCGCGTGGATCGCCAATCTGTTGTTGAACTCCAACGTGTCAGTGGCCGCGTTCGTCCAAGCCAGGGCTCCCCTGGCCTTCAAGGGCGGTGGTCTCGATGTCGAACGAACAGCTCCGACGGTGTGCACGAGGCCGAAGATGATCAGGAAGAGACAAGATGGCCGTGATCTCGTCGAAGTACTCCGCGGGGGCTGGAGCCCGAAGGCCCACTCCTCGGGCCCCTCCCGCGCCTCGGCCAGCTCCACCAGATAATTCATCACGTCGAGGGCCTCCCCAGCATCACCCTCACCGCCTTCGGGGTGTGACGCCACTTGTGCTCCTCCTTCGTCGCTTCTGCCGCTCCGATCCCCAGCCCACGACTCGGTCCGTCGGCCACGTTGTCCTCCGAGGCAACCCATCTCGTACACAGCTTGATGCCACACACCAGCACCACTGCTGCCGCTTGCCTCGCCAGATGCAGTAAGCCAGCCGCTGATGACCGTCCTTTGGCCAGCACTCCCATGGATACCAAGGAGTCCGAGAACACCAGTACCCTCTTGCCCCAGCAAGGCCTCGATCGGGAAAGGTGACGAAGCAAAGCAACGATCGTGCGCAGCTCGAGGATGTTGTTGTGCTCCTCCTTGGCCCACTTCCCCTGAAACAGTAAGGCCCACCTCGAAACCGTCGTCCATGAGGCAGAAGCGGGTAGGGCCTGACCCCTCGCTCGCACGATCTTCAGCTGCCCCTCCTCGATCCTCGCCTGGGCCCCCGCCGAGACTCTGCGCCAATCGGGCAAGATCTCCGCCGCGGTCTCGCCGTGCAACTTCCGCCAGGCAGTGCCGTAGTTGAAGTCCGTCTCCACCGTGCCTGACCAGGTCCCAGGTTCCTCCACACTGCGAAGCCTCGAGAACCGCTTGTCGTTGGTCACCAGCAGCGTCTCCGATAACGCGTCGCCGCAGGTGTAGCCGTAGACCCCGTCCAGCTCCAAAAAGTCGGACCAGACCTCGTCGATAAATCGTCTGTGCCGAAGGACCGCCGTGAAGACGAGGCCCTCCTTGCGCATCAGCTTGGCCACCTCCAGCGCCAGGTGCTGTGCGATAGCATCCTTGCCAGGCTGCAGGTGCGCCAACCACCACCAGCGCCTCCTGATCCGTCCGAAGAGCCGCTCGAGCTCGCTCGGGATCATCAGGTCGTAGTTCGGGCCGCGCAGGATCTCCGAGGCCTCGCACCAGATGCCCTCGATCGTTCTCAGGTCGTCCGTCAGCGCCTCGACGCCCGAGTAGAGCTCGAGGAAGCCTGGTGTCCCCGCTGGGGGGTGGATGACCTCGTCGTCCTCCTGTCCAGCCATCTCGATCTCCTGCTCGATCTCGCCAAAGACCTCCTCGGTCCCCATCTCCCAGACCTGGTGGTTCCCCTTGCTCATCTCCGCGCGGCACTCTCTCGAAGTGGCCTCCGTCTGGACGATGCCGTACCCCTCCTCGGAGGCGTCCGTCATGAACACCTTGGGGTGCCAGTCGGCCTCGGGGTTGGAGGTAAAGTAAACCGAGAGGCTCGCCAGCGCCATCAGCTCGGACACGACGTCCTGGGGGAGCCTCAGGTTCACGTCCCACTCGTCGCCCATGCGCTCCTGCACCCACGAGTAGATCGCGCTGAGGATCGCGAAGCCAGACCGAGAGATCATAAGACACCAGGTCCACATCCCCAGCAAAGACGACAGACGCGATGGCGTGGTGCTCCCAGCTATCACGATGGCCTCCGTCGCCAAGACCAGCTCCTTCATCTTCTCGGGCTGTATCATGACGGTGCATGGCCGTCCTCGGATAGTCAGGCCTAGCCCCCTCGTCATCCCAGGCCCCCAATCCTCCTTGTGAACCTGCAGACCCTTCGCCTCGAGAGAGCCCTTGACGATGTCCTTGTCTATCTGGATGTCGCCGTCCTTCGCGTCCAGGATCCTGAAACCGATGTAGTCGTCGATGTAGAGCATCAGGATCAGCGAGGCCTTCTCGAAGGAGGGGGTCGGGCGCCCGTACGCCAGCTCCGCCACCTCGTAGCCCTGCACGTCCCTGAGGCACTCGGTGAGGCAGGAGTAGGCCAAGAACACAGCCCAGGAATGACCCATCACGGGTGCGATGGCTCCAACACCCATGCTCGTCGCCGAGGGCTCCTCCATCGGCCTCCCCACTTCGCAGGAATACTTCCACAGTTCCCTCGGGGAGACGTCCTCCAGCACACAAAACTCCGCCAACTTGCTGTTCCATCTCAGCCTGTAAAACCAATCTGGAATGTCCCCCGCGAACGAGAAGAGCTCCTTCGTACCCAGCACGTCGGGAGACAAATCCAGTGAACTCAGCGCACTCGGTGACCCCAGTCCCGTCCACGGTGGCCTCCGAAACCTCAGGTTGAGACGCCGGCAGTCCCAGGCGAGCCGCGATGACTCCACTCGGCCCTCGTCGTCCTGACTCAGGTTTTTCACCACCGTAAACACGCCCACCCGCTCCTCGATGTGGTCGACGTACGTCAACATGCCCCCCTCCCACATGCGGAGGCTCAGCTCCAGACGGTTCTTCTTGTTCCTCCACCCTGGGTCGCAGTAGCTCGTCATCCCCCGATACTTGTCCCAGTCGATCTCGTCGTCCGTCCTCAGCATGAGCCCCGCCACGTTCTCTAGGTAGGGGGTCGCGGCCGCCGACAGCTTCGATATGGGTAGGCCCCTGGCGCCCCGTCGGGGGACCGACACCTGCTCCGCCAAGAGGCCGCACAGGTCCCCCTTCTTCAGTCGTCCAGTTGTCCGTGCCGTCTGCCCGACACCGCCATAGTCCATCATTCTTCCCGCGCCCAGGCGGCCGAGAACCGCCCTGCCATCGCTGATGCTCCCCCAGTCGGCTCTCAGCACCAACTTCGACCAGAGCTCGTTGATGATCGTCCTCTGTGTCGGCGTCGCGCTCGACCAGGTGGATGGCGGGTAGTCGATCCTCAGCTCCTCCACTACCTTGCAGTGCCCTCGAGCCAAAGACCTTATCGCCGCCGTCGCCCTGGCAAGCCTCCGCCACGTCACCCTGCGGCCCCTCTCCGTCAAGTGGGGATCTCTCCCCGCCATCGCCGCGTAGGGCGGCGTCGGGAGGTCTCGCAGCGGGTCGCGTTGACGATCGCACGTAGAAGCCCCAGCCATCGGGGAGCAACTGGACATACAGTCCACGATGAGAGATGCCCACAGTCTGGTAGAGCTGCGCCCCGATATACAAGTGGACGAAGACCACCAGGACGCAACTGATCACACGTGCCGAGCCACGCCCAACAGCGCGACAGTCCCAACCCCTCGTAGCCGTCGAAGACCTTCCAAGACTCTGGGCGATCAAGCTACACGGACTTATGCACTGGGTGCTGGCTTGGCAAGAGGTGGCCGTGAAACCTCCTGCCGCAACCTATTCGTCCGCATGGCCACGACCGCCTGCCTCGGCGAGCCCGCCGAGGTGCTTGCTGATCGCAGCCTTCCGCTTGAGACGCTCCGCCACCTCGTCGTCCGCCGCCAGCACGCCAGGGCTGGTCTGCCTCGCCAAGTCCAGGAACTCCTCCGCGTAGGCCCAGTTCACCTTGGACTTCCACTTGCTGCCATTCGCCGACTTCGGGCGTCGCCAATCCGCCTCCTGCTCGACGAGCTCGTAGGCCTTGAAAATCGAGTACAAGCGCAAGCACGTGAGCTCGGCCGCCTGCGAGTTGATCAAGGAGTCGAACTCGCCCGCCGACATCATCTTGTCCAAGACGGCCCCGAGCATGTACACCTCCGACGCGATGGAGCACTTGATGAGCTCCTTCTGCCTGAGCCAGTCGTCCAGCTCGGCCCGCGCGCCCCGCCCTGACTTGTAGAGACGTGCAAGCACCGTCGGGGCCACTCGAGCCTGGACCCCCCCGACTCGGCCCCCGTCCACCTCGCGGGAGGACTTGAGCGTGGCGAGGAGCCCTTCCTTCGGGTTGCGGGACTCGATCTCGAGCTGCGCCACGGTGTCTCGCACCCCCGCGGACCCCGCGGAGACCTTATCCCAGCTCGTGGGTGTAGAAGAGGCCGACGTCGGCGCACTCCCCTTGGTGGCACGGCCCGAGTCCTCCGAGACCACACGCTCGTGCTCCTGCAGCTTCTTCAGGAACGCGTCCACCTGAGTACCCGAGGGCTTCTCGGGCGGCTGGTCCTCGCTGTCGCTCTCGAAGTGGAGGCGCCTCGGCGGCTTCTTCGGCGTCGACGGCTCGTCGTGCCCGGCGCCCGTCTTGCCCGCCACCGCCTCGGCCAGGGAGGCGGCGCTCGCCTGGAGGGCCGACTGGCCCCTAGCGAGCTCCGCATAGAGGTGCCGCGCGTCAGGCTCGTCGTCCGAGTCGGGCACCTGGGTCCCCGCCACGAAGTCCGAATCCGAGGCCTCACTCTCCGTGTCTGAGTCCCCTGACCAGAGCTTGCGCCCGCCGTGGAACATCCAAAACAAGACGTAGGCACCCGCCACCACGCAGCCCAGGGTGGTGAGGATCGTCTCGAGCTCGCCACCCTCCCACATCTCCTCGGCCATCTTGTAGTACTGTCCTGCCTCATGAGCCGCTTCTCCTGCCGTGACGACCATTTCGTAGAAAGACTTGAGCGCCGAACCCAGCCCCAGCGCCCGCCAGGCGCGCCAGCCCAGGAAGCCCGCCGCCACGCAGAACCCGCCCGAGCGGCGGAGCCACACGAAGCTCACCAGGTTGACGGCGCCCCCGACGGCCCACCACACGAAGTGCTCCTTCTTCTTCCCAGTCCTCTTAGACTTCGGGGCCGCCTTGGCCTTCGGGCTGGGCTTGTGACCCCCCGCCGTCGAGCTCCCGCCTCGCGATGAGCTTCTCCGAGGCCGCCAGCACGAGGTCGCGCGAGGCCGCGCTCAACCCAGGGTGCTCCGTCCACTGGATGCCCACCCTGGGTTTCGTGAAAACCCTGTCCTTGTCACGGACGCTGACGACCTGGACCCGCAGGGTGGGGTCGGCGCACGTCCAGAGCGTGCTGTTCGACTTGCCGATCTTGCTGATCAGCAGCATGACGCTGCCGCTGCTGCTTCCCGTCTTGAGGTAGATGCGGTTCCACCTCGCCCACGGCGCCATCACGACTGACGCCTTCGTCCCGACGATGATCACCTGCCCCGCGGCGTCCTCGAAGTCCGCGCTGTCCGACTCGTACTGCTCGTCTGCCTCCGCGAACCCGAAGAGAGGTCGTCCCTCCTCGGCGAGGTCGGGCCCGATCCAGCCCGCCGCGCAGGCCGCGACGTACCACCGCGCCCTCGTGGTGACGAGGGTCTGGGCCCTCCGCGGGGGATGGCCAGGCCGTCGGGCGGCGCCCGACCCGTGCAATCTTCCAAAAAAGGGGACGGCTCTGCCCACGGGTCCGCTGGGACCCCAAGCTTAGAGCCGAAATCTTGTGGACGGCAGAGCCGAGGGAGGACGCAGAAGAGGACGGCACGAGGGGGGGGGGAACAAGCAGTATAAAAGAGCGTTACAATAACATTTAGACACAATTAATCGTCGACCACCAGGAAAATATGCGAACATATGGGAAGTGGGGGGAAAGACAACAACCCAGAAAATATGCCAAAATATGGTGAATATTTTTGTTTGTGTGTATTTATTTGTGTGTCCTGGGGCCCCTTCAGAATTGGGGCGCACAGGGTGGGGCCGCAGCCTTGAATGATTTGATCAGCTATCTGGATGTGGTCTTCTCCTTGACTCGGCAGGTTGTCCTCTTCGAAAGCCGTGGATGCTCAAAGCCGTCCTCGGTGCCTCATTGGCGTTTGTGTCAGTGGCGCTGCTCGCAGCACAAAAGGTGTGCCAGTTTTGACGGGCACGAGTTCTTCCAGAATTTTTCGACTCAGTGTTATCCCGCGTCCACGTGCATCAAATTTAGTGATTTGCTGTTTGCCATCCCGCTCTAAGTGAAGGTTAGGTGTGAGGCTGGTACGCATTGCAGCTCTTGTTGCTCGCAGCAGGCCGGATTTCGCCTTGACCGCCCAGGATGCCCGAGGTTCTGTTGCGCCACAGGTTTTAGTCCAGGTCGCTGGTTGGCAGATCGGCGTGCATTGTGCTAACCAGTCCTAGCCGGTAATCAGCCCCAAACACAACCTGACGGAAATTCATAATCCATGTGCCGCGTTGCCTTCTGTAACCATACCTTTGGTTTCCCACAGTTCGCGCTCCTTTATTTACCCTTATTTGAGCTTCCTCCTGTGGGTCTTCCTTCCCCTTCCATTACTTGTGAAGAACTACAGGCTGATCGCGATCCTTCCAGTATTATATAAGCTATTTGCGCGCATGTTATGCAACTGGCTACAGCAGATCATCATCTCAGAGCAGTCTCCAGACCAGGCTGTATACAGCAAGTGACAAGTTAACAGTGGACCACCTGATGGTCATGACCTTACTCACAGAAGGAGGTGCAGAATACAATTAAAATTTCCTGGGTTGCGTTGGTAGGTTTCGAAAAAGAAGCATTTGACACGGTTGAACATTCTGCGCTTTGGAAGGTATTGGCCGGCTTGGGAGTTGGACCTGAGTGCGTCGATTTGTTCGTCGTGGCGGGGACCGAGTCAAGGACATTTGGTACATCACGTGGTGTGAAGCAATGAGATCCAATATCGGCTTTGTTTTTTGAGGCAGTAATGGAAGTATGTTTCCGCAGTGTGAAGAAAAAGTGGAGCAACCTGAACTTTCGTAGGGCGGGATAGTACTACTACGGCTTTGTCGTGGACTGCGTGTTGCGTCCTCTGGCGAATCTCCGGTTTGGGGACGACGGCTTCTTATTAGCCCAGAGCAAAGCGGCCGTGGTCAAGATGCTAAGGGACCTCAAGGACGAGGTTACAAAGTACAGTACTGTCTACCTGTACACCTTGGGGTTTTCTGTCGGCGGCGAGGGAGAGGCAGTGCGTTCCAGCGCGTGGCATGTCGGGGCAACCGAATGGATAACACCTTGGGAAAAGAAATGTATTAACACGGTTGGACACGACGTCGACATTTTGAAGCTAGAAGTGTTTGAAATATGCGTGGGGAAACAGTTATCCATGGGCCACTACCACGAGGTCGAGTTCACGAACCGATGGGCACAAACGTGGCAATATCGTGCGAAATTCCGGAAAGTATTGTGTACGAGGACGTATGTTCTACGGCGACGAATGCGATTATTTGACAGCGCGGTGATCCCGGCCAGCTTCTTTGTACGGGTGTGAGTGTTGGACGATGGGCACCGCCACTTCACTTAGATTCAGAATCGTCCGGGGAATGATGCTTCGCAGCATATTCCGCGTGGCGAGACTTGCTGACCAAATTGGGGTGGACCATATAGGACGTGCAATTTCTCGAGCCGATGAATATTGGAACAAGTGTCACATCAATGACTGGGACAGACTTCAAGCGGAAAGACAGTCCATTATAATGCATGGTTCTTTGTGGGCACCGAAGGAAGGTGGAACATCATATCAGCATGTTAGATCCCGTGGTTCAGAACTGTAGCCAAACGCTCTGTCAGCAGACCCCGCTGGGGATCGGGTGGCGCGCGTCGCACATGATAAGACACTGTTTCGCCTGACCCACTGACTTTAGATTTGCTCACGGCGTGCTGCTGGCTGCCCCCCTCTCCTTTTCTTCCTCCTCCTCCTCCTCCTCTCCTCCTCCTCCTCCTCCTGCTCCTCCTCCCCCTCCTCATCCTCCTCCTGCTCCTCCTCCTCCTACTTCTCCTCCTCCTCCTCCTCCTCCTCCTCCTCCTCCTTTTGTTTTTTTAGCCAGCAGTGTTTCTCAGACTGAATGCCTTTTATCCTACACTGCCCCGAGTAGGTGTGTATAGACCCTTCCGTACATACATACAGAGAAAGATCGATTTCTGGGGCGCGGCGCACCAGAAGATCTATTAACCAGATTTTCCAGTGTTTGCTCGTTTCCTTCATTTTTCCGAGGTGCTCATCGCACGGTCTGCCCTCTAGAGGACCGCTTCGGTTACCGCAGCCGGCGCGCAGATTTCCATTCCAATCCCCCTCTCCCGTTTGCCCTTCATGATTGCTGGGCCTCCCTGTGAAGAGCAGCGACGGCGGGTCAGCAGAGTGAATGTGCTCACTATGTCCTTCGCACAGGCGCTCCGCGCAGCACTCGGCTTTGAGGTGGAAAACCGTTGCTGGTTCCTTGCGTCCTCGTCATGTTTTACTCTTTATAATCCGACGTTCTCCTCTCCCCGTCCCCCTCATCATTCTCTCCTGGCACTTCCGTGACCTGGAGCGAGTGGTCGAATTACCATTTGTGCTCTGATTTCTTCGTCTACACCTACGACCCTGAGTGGTACGATTACCACCTGTGCTTCAGCACCGTTGTCTGCTCCGTCGGCCTCGTGTGGCCAGCTTAGTTACCACCTGGGGACGAGGCCTCTCCACCCCGTACGTTTTCCACCACGGCCCTGGACACAGCCCCCACGCATGTTACTGACAATGTTGAGTATTAAGGCGCCCTGTCCCTCCTGTGCTAGGCCGCGCCTGCGCGTCGCTGGCACCTCCCCCGTCCCTCCTTGTCCACCTCCGCATTGCATCAATGTTCTTTCCCGCCTGTGCCGCAGCCCTCGGATTTCTCAAGCCTGGCACGTTGGCAGATAGTGTGGACCCACAGCATCCCCGACCGAGCGCAGGTTCAGCTCAAGGCGTCGCGCGAGGGGCGCGTCGCCCGAGTCGCCAGAGGCGCCAGCAAAGTGTTGGCAATTAGGCTTCACACCGTTCAAAGTATTTATCTGTCGCAGCTTCTGGCCTCAGTGAGCCATATAGGCCCAGGCTCAGACATTGATCGAGTCCGTACGGAAAAAATGATTGCACACGAAAGGATTAAAAGCATGCCATTGTTCGCGGGCAGTATCCGCCAGCATTGGTCCGAGCCGAACTAACAGAACGCTGCTTGCGGAAGGCGGTGCTGGCGGGTCAGCACGGAGCCCAGGTTGTGTGCACTCATCGTTGCTAGTGGCGACGTGGAGGTTGATGCTGACGCTGGTTCTGATCGTTTGATCGCGACGGCGACGGCAATGGTAATGATGTAATGACGGTAGTGATGGTCACGTGCTGCCTTGACTGCGCTGCCGCTAACGATCGCAATGCCCTGTCCAATCTGTCAGTGCTGTGGAGTTGCGGGGCGGGAGCCCCGCCCGACCTAACCTTGTGCCTCACGGTGTCATTTGTTGTGTTCACAGTATTCCGGTCTCTTGGCCAGAGGCTAGAGCTGGCGAGGGCACAGAGATCCTGTCGATCTTTCCTTCCCCATGATATGCGGTGTCGACGGTCCACGGCTTGTTAAGGAAGCATTCGCGACTACTCGTGCAGCTTGGCGACCGCCATCCGCTCCTCTGCCTCACGCTGCAGCGTAGCATTGGTTGTGGTTTGCAGTGGTCGAGGTTGGAGCCGTCATGCTCGTTGTGGTGGCACTAAAATTTCTAGTTGGTCCACCTGTGATGTCGATGCAGTCTACGCGTGCAGTGCATGCATGAGTTCCATCATCCCACACTGCCTTAGAAACTGTGGGATTGAATGCGGAGGCGTGCAAGGCCGCGGACATCGTCGCGTTCAAGACCATCAATTGGGCCCATAGGCCCGAAACTTTGCTGCGCTGCACCGTAGGCCGGCCGTAGGCACAAGAAACAAGAAGCCAGCCTGCCAGCAGGTACCCAACACAGGCGTTGTATCCCTCCAGGGCCCCAGGGATCCACAGAAGCCGAAGGACACCATAGGAAGGTCGAGGATCGATGACGGATGCACCCCTGCATGCCTGATCGCAGGGTTTTTCTCGTGTGCACCTGCTGCGAGCCAGGACTAGCACTGTAAACTTTGGGTTGGGCCCTGCTGCTGCTATGCCTGTGGGCCGGACTGGCCCCTGACACCCTGACCTGGCTTGCTTTGCGGCCCCCTTGCTCGTGCTTCCGAGCGGTAACAGCGGGGACATCCCCATCATCTTCCCGGACACTGATTTCATTGTTCAGGATTTGGTTAAGAGCACATTCCGCACGATCGCAGAAGCCTGAATCAGCTGATTCCGCTCATCAGGCGGTGCCCCCAGCGTAACCTTGCCCCTTTTCTACACCTCTACATCACAATGCATTCACCACGTGACCCACCAACCTGGAGCAGGAGTGGGGGTCACGAGTGGTGATGCAAATGGCAAGGTCAGAAGGATGGCGAAGAGGTGAATGTGCGGGTAGAGGAGGGATAGAGTGAGCAGTGTTGGCCAGCATGGGCCCCCAGCAGCGCGTGTCTTAGCAATGTATGGTGTGCAACCTATGTGGAGTATTATATACTGTGCAACAGGTGTGGTGCAATGTATGTTGTGCAATCTATGCTGTGCAATTTCTGTGGTTCAGCATGTGTGGTGCAATCTATGTGGTGCAGTTCACTTTGCGTGTCTTGAAGCTGTCCTCTCCACTGCTCGCGCAAACATCCCACCCTCCCACCCGCAACTTGTTTTGCAAAATCTCTTAAGACCGTGACGGTAGAAACCAAATGGCATTTGGCAACGACACCGACGCCGACGACGACAGCGACAACGACAACGACGACGACGCCGCCGACACCGATTACGACGACACCGACGACGTCTCCAACGATATCGACGACGACGACGACGACGACACCGACGACGACGACGATGAGGGAGGACGGCGACGCCGACGACGGCAACGACGAGGGAGGAGGGAAGACGACGACGACGATGATGGCGACGAAATAGGAGGAATGACGACGAGACGCCGACGACGGACGACGACGTCGAGGGAAGAGGAAGGACGACCTCGGCGAGAACGACGACGGAAACGACGACGACGCCAAGACGACGACGACGAGAAAAGCCAGAGGACGACGACGGCGACGACGACGACGACGAGGGAGGAGGGAGGACGGCGACGACGACGACGCAAGAGCGCGCTCGCACGCGTTTGTTGAAAATCCGTGTTGCAAAACCTTCGGTTTTTGTATCTTTTTTGGACACACGATTTTGAATTCCTTCCGACATCGAAGGTTTTCGAAGGATTTCGGCATGCGCGCGCGACGACGCGCGCTTGTGCACTTCGTCCAGTTTTTTGCAGAGGATTCTCGCGACGGCACGCGCGCAAGGGCGTTTGACAGATTTCGACTTGCGCGCGCGCGAAGCCCGTTTGGAAGCATTTTCAAAAATAGTGAAAACATATAGCTTTTGTTTCAAAAACTTCGCAAGAGCGCGCGCGTAAGCTTTGTTGAACATCACTGTTGCGAAACTCTGTGTTTTTGCATGCTGGTTGGAAACGCGATTTTGGAACCCGTCCGAAGCCGAAGGGTTTTGAAGGATTTCGGCATGCGGGCGCGACGGCGCGCGCGTGCGCACTTCGCCCCATTGTTTCCCAAAGGATTATTGAAAACATATGGTTTTTTATACACGAGAGCGCGCGCATAATATTTGTTGCAGAGGATGGTGGGGGATAATCATATTAAATTGCAACGCGAAAAGGTGGATCGTTAATTCCCGGGGGGGAGGGGTAGAGTCGATTCTTGTTTTAGAAAAGGGATCCCGACTTGGCACGCAAGTGATGCGGTGCAATCTCTGTTATGAGACCTAGGTGGTGCAATAGATGTGGAGCAATCTACTTGGTACAACATACGCGCCTATGCAGCCCAACCCGGGGGTGCATTATATGGTGTGCAACATACGTGGAACAATATACCGTGTGCAGTATATGCTGTGCTATATATATATATATATATATATATATATATATGTGCATACATGTAACTATACGCATATACGTGCTGCAATGTATGTGGTGCAGTCTACGTGGTGCAACTTATGCGGTACAGTTCAACAGTGCTCAACTTGAAGCTGTCAACTCCAATGCTCCCGCAATCATCCCACCCACCCACCCGCAACTTGGTTTGCAAAACCCATGCGGGGGTGATTGCGATGAGTGCTTGGTGTTGGCTGGTGCATCTCTGCAGCCGCGCTTGCCCGCACATGCACGCGCCCGCAGCGGCCAGCTAGCCTGGCGCGACCGACGCGGCCGCGGTGGCGCTGAACGCTGGACGCATCGCAGCGGGCACTACACTGCGAGTCGGCGACTTGGGCGGGCGCGGTATCATGACAACGTCGACAACGGTGATGATAGTAGCGATGTTGGTGACGATGATGACAACGACGACGGCACGGCCAGTGACTGCGCCGATGCTGATCACGCCGACGACGATGACGGCGCCGTCGCGTCGGTGATGAAGTTTTTGGAAGGAGTTCGACATGCGCGCACGGCCGACGCGCGAGAGTGGCCCGCATGGTTTTCTTTGGCACGGATGGTGCCCCCCCGGCGCGCGCGCAAACGCTTTCGAATGCTGTTGACATGCGGTGCGAGAAGCCCTTTTGGCAGAATTCCATGAACATGTTGAACAAGTGTTGTAATAATTTGCAAGGGCGCGAGCGCAGGCTTTTTGAAAAGTGAGGTTGCGAAACCATAATGTGTTGTATCTTGTCGGGACGCTCGTTGTTGTAATCCTTGCGAAAACGATGGTTCTTGAAGGATTCTTGCATGCGCGCGCGACGACGCGCGCGTGCGCACCTCGTCCCATTTGTCGAAAGGCGTTCCTGCGGCAGCACGCGCGCAAATGCGTTCGAACGATTTCGAGTTGTGCCCGCGATGCCCGTTTGGTCGCATCTTTCGAACATGTTGAACAAACGATGATTTCCTTAAGAATTCGCCAGAGCCCGAGCGACATTCGTTTGTTTGAAAGTCCCTGTTGCGAAACAGTGTGTTCTCATTCGTTCTCCAAACCGTCGATTTTGAAACCCTTACGAAACCTAAGATTTTTGACCGATTCTGGCATGCGCGCGCGACGACGCGCGCGTGCCCACTTCGTTTTTTTTCTGGCGAAGGATGGTTGAACATTCATGGTTTTTGATGGAAGAGTGCGCGCGTACGGTCATTTAAGAGGGATGAGGGCGGGGGTCGATACCGAGATCGCCTGGGATGGTACGAGCTCATATTCAGGATGGACGATGGGGCATAATCATATGTAAGTAGCCAAACGAAAACGTGACCCGTTAAGTCCAGGGGGGGGGACATTTTACTTTTTCAACAATGATTTACGCTGTGTCATTTAGGCGGTGACGGGGCGGCGACGGCGACAGCATGGCCGCCAGACCGACAGCCATGCCCAGACGACTGGCGGCGACGGGGTGGCGATGACGACGACACAGCCGCCAAACCGACAACTCCCCCGGACCACGGGTGGTGACCAGCCGGCGACGGGGCTGCGACGGCGACAACATGGCCGCCAGACCGACAACCCCCCCCCCAGTTCCCTCTTGCAGAAGCAAGCACCCGTAAGTACCAGCCCTCTTTTGGGATAGAAGTCATAAGCATAAACTTCTGGAAGTCCCACCGTTTATGTTTGTGCAGTTCTTGTTATTCTATCGGAGGGCCTGGATCGCCACGGAGCGGGATGGGCCCACGCTCTGCCCGCTGGTGCGGCTGCTCCCCCCGCAGCTTCTGGCGTTCGGGCAGCGCTCGTGCGCATGAGGGCATGCCCTGCTGCGCCTCGCCGATGCATCGGCGATGCGGCTCGCTGTGGAGCCCGGTTTTATCCACGCTGGCGCCGCCGACGCATCGCCAGTGATGCGTCGCCGATGCATCGGCCACGCGGCGCGATCTTCAGACACCAGCTGCCCGGACCCCATCCAGCAGGCCTCTGGGGGAGGAGGGCCCACCAACCTCCCGCCTCCGTGGGCCCGCCCGCCTGGCTCCTCCTCCTTCGTGTGGGCGGGCGGCCTGGCGATTCGGAGGATACGGCGAGGATTTGTCTACAACCTCGACCCCGAGAGGCCTCGACCTCCCCGCCAGGACCAGCTCTTCATCCTGAGCTGTTTCTGTCTCGGTTCTGGGGCCCGGAGAGGTCCCCCCCCCGAGGCCGAGAACCGTCGGCAAAAACGAGTGCCTGGCGCTCGTCTTAAGTTCGCCACGCGAGCATCTCTGGGCGGCTCGCCTGCGCCCTCTGAGGCCGGGGCCATCCCGCGGCACGTTGCCCGGCGTTGCGGGTGCCGCATATCAGGAGGGAAAAAACACACAGACACAATTAATCGTCGATTCTCCAGAAAATATGGGAAAATATGGGAAGTGGGGGGGCGACAGAAACCCAGAAAATATGGGAAAATATGGCGAATCTTTTCATTTGTGCGTATTTATTTGTGTGTCCCAGGGCCCCTTCGGCATAGGCGGCGCGTGTCGGTGGGGCTCGTGGCTCGTGGCTGGCGGCTGCGGGGCGCCGGGTGGCTGCTCCTCGCCCGGCCGAGGCCGCAGGGCTGGCCCGCTGGGGCCCGGGGCGAGCTGCGGCCGCCGTGTCTCGGGGCTGGCCGAGCTCCGAGGATCGGGCCGGGCGAAAGGGGGGGATTGGGAAAGGGGGGGGTACGAAATCTGCTGCATGCAGCTGGTTTCGGCCTCACCCAGGGGCCCGTGCCTCGATACATGGCCGCCTCCGGCGCCGGGAGGCGCCGGCAAAATCAGCGACGTGAGCTGATTCTCAAACCCCCCCTTTGCTATCCCCCCCTTTCGCCCGACCCGAGAGGAGGAATCAGGAGGGGAAAAGACACGCAGACACAATTCATCGTCGATTCCTCAGAAGATATGCGAACATCTGGGAAGAAGGGGGGGAAGACAAACACCCAGAAAATCTGGAAACATATGGGGAATATTTTTATTTGTGTGTATTTGTTTGTGTGTCCCAGGGCCCCTTCTAGGAAAGCAGGGTGGCGATGTTCCACGGAGTGGCGGGAGCTGCTCGCGCCATGTGCTTCTGCGCCCTCCCTCTCTCCTCGTTGCACGCTTGCTGCTTTCGTGTGCCCCGCCTGCCTGCTCCGCGGCATCTGGCACGCCGGCTGCAACGGAACTGGGCGTGCCTCGGTTTGGCCCTCTCGGGTCTCCCGGGAGGCCTTCGTCGCCATGGCTGGACTCGCCTCGAAGTGTTTGACAGAACGCACCCCGAGGGGGGCGGGGACGAGCGGTGTCCAGAGGGGCAGAACACCGTGCGGTGACGGACCGCGTGGTGACCTCGGCATGCCGAGAGAACCTTGAGCCCGTTTCTTTATTGCTTGGGGCATGACGGGCGTCATGGCCCCCGCTGCCCCCCCCCCTATGACGTAACGCTCCCCCCCCAGTGCGCTCCGGGCACTGCCGCCGTGCGCATTGGGATCCGCGTAGGTGTCCGCGTAGGAATCCGCATAGGTGTCTGGTCCGCAGGCGTCGTCGTCGTCGTCGTCGTCGTCGTCGTCCGTCGTCGTCGCCCGTGGTTCGTCGCTTGTCGCTCATCGTCGTCGTGCGCGCGGACGCGGCTGGAGCCTGTTTTTAAGTCCGGGCCGATGACGGCAATCATCTGGGGGGGGAGGGGGTCGATGACGTCACGTTTCGCGCCAGCGGCGTCTGGGAATGCTTAGGAATGACGGAGGACGGGTAGCACGAACATGTAGGTGGCGATATGCACCACAACGCCTGTGTACATCACAGTGCCCGCGTGCACCACAGCGCCTGTGTACACCACACCGCCGATGTACACCACAGCAGCCGCGTGCAACACAGCGTCAGTTTGTGCCACCGTGCCTGCGGGCACAGCAGCTCCTGTGTACACCACAGCGCCTCCGTACACCACATCAGCCGTGCGCAACACAGCACCAGTGTACACCACAATGCCTGCGTGCATTGCAGTGCCTGTGTACGCCACGGCGCCTGTGTGCACCACATCAGCCGTGTGCAACACAGCACCATTGTTGTGTATAGAATTTCAGAAGGAATCCTTGTGACAAATGGAGCGCGTGTGGATTCCAGAGAAAACAATGGAAAACAAATCCTCATGGACGAAGGAGCGCCGCTGGAATCTACGAGTCCCCCCGAGTCCGCCCGCATCACCCTAACTCCCATTTGCGTCCAGGAGGCTCCAGCTAAACTGGCCGTCCGAGAACCAAGTGGACCGATTCAATCGACCATTCTGCGGTGCACGCTGAGATGCGCACGTGCGTTGTAACGCCAAGCCGCACGACAGGGGGTAAGAAGGAGGAAAAGGAGGAGGAGGAGGAGGAGGAGGAGGAGGAGGAGGAGGTGGAGGAGGAGGAGGGAGGAGGGAAAAACGTCGCATTCGATTATCAGAACTTTCCTGGCGTGGCGTTTAGTTGTCCGCAGCAGATCCTGACGTACATGCTCCTTCTACCTGTCCTATGCACGCAGGCACTGTGGTGTACACCAGCGCTGCGTTGCACGCGGATGCTGTGGTGTAGACAGGCGCTGTGGCGTGCACAGGCGCTGCGGTGCACGCAAGCACTGTGGTGTACACAGGCGTTGTGTTGCACATGGCTGCTGCGGTGTATGTACACCGGCGCTGTAGTGCTCCCAAGTATTGTGGTATACACGGGCGGTGCGTTGCACACGGCTGTTGCGGTGTACGCAGGCGCTGTGGTGCACACGCGCGGCGTGGTGCACGCGAGCGTTGTGGTGTACACAGGCGCAAGGGGCAGATCGCCACTTACATGCTGCTCGCGTCGTCGTCGTCGCTCGTCGTTCGTCGCTCGTCGCGTCGTGCGCGCGGGCGCGGCTGTGGTGCCGGAACCACACGGCGGGGGGGGGCGTCACGTCATACCCCCCCCCCGCCCTCCCCCCCCCCCCATGACACCCGTCATCGCCGAACATAAAGAAACGCGCTCCTTCCCGCGCGGTCTGTCACCGCGCGGTCTTGAGATCCTCGAAGGCCTTGGTCGCCCGAGACGCCCTCGGAGTACGATGACCTCGAATCCCCACTGACTTACCACGCGGTGTGGTCACCACCGTATCGGTACGTTGTTGTTCCTCTTGGGCGGCGCGCTTGCTGGACGAGCGCATGGAGGGGCGAAGCGCGGCCCTCGCGGGCACTCCGTCTGAGGGTGGATGACATCCCCCACTTTCGCATCCAGGCGGAGCCAAGCCATACCGCGCGCCTCCTCGTCAAGCAGCCTGGCCGTTGCAGGCCACACCACAGGCAGCCTGGTATTGTGTGGTTCTCGTTTTGGAAGCTAGGGTGGTCCAAAGCGAAGTCGGTTCGGTTGCCATTTACTCCCAGCCGCGCCAAGTCGTGGTCGAGGTATACGGGGTCGGCTGATCGCGCCGCGTCGCCGATGCATCGGCGGTGCGAGTCAGTGTGGAGCCCGATGTTCTCCATGCAGGCGTCGCCGATGCGCCGCCGATGCATCGGCGATGCATCGGCGATGCGGCGTGGTCCCCCGACCCTATCTGCCTCGAACTCTATCGTCGACCCGCATAGTAAGGATGGGCAACCTTCCAAGGGTACCCTTGCATCCTTGCCTCCTCGGTCCATCATTGGCCGCCTTCGTTGGCCGCGCCCCGCTCGAAAAGCTTCGAAGTGGGCTTCCAAGGCCCTTGCATCCTTGTCGCGCATCCCTGCTATACGGGTTGACTGTATTCCGGCGGTTTTTGTGGTAGTGGTCGTGATTTGCTGTTGTGGTTTGTTTTTCAAGAGCAGGAATTGTCTTTGGCTGCGGGGTTCGGCAGCTGCGGAGCGCGGCAGCGCGTCAGCGCGGCACGTTCCAGCCGAGGGGGGGGGCGCGCCGCCCCGGCGGGGCGGCTGCTCAGCGGAGCGCCACGTGCGCCGAGGCGCCGGTTCTCGCTGCCATGCCACCGTGGCCCCGCGGCGCCTTTGTGGTCTCTCTGTCTCGCTTGGTGGTGTATAGGTGCCTTCTGCGAAGATCTCTCTCTCTCTCTTGCTCTCGCTCTCTCTCTCTCTCTCTCTCTATCGCTCTCTCTCTCTCTCTGTCCCCTCGTTCCTCTCGCATCGTCCCCCTCAGCAGTCCGCCTCCGCGCTCGCCTCCGCCTCTGATGGATGCCAATACGTACCCTCGCTCCTCGTTCCCACTTCCTCCTCCTGGTAATCATCCTCATCAGTCTCGTCCCGTCGTCCTGCGGCCTTCTCTCTCTTCCCCTCCCTCGTCGTCCTGCTCCTCCTCCTCCTCCTCCTCCTCCTCCTCCTCTTCATTCTTACCGTCCTCCTCGCCTTCGTCTTTTTCCCCCCTCCAGGTGAAGTCCATCCTCGTCCTCCTGCTCCTGTAGACCTCCCCTGGGTGAAGTCCCTCGGGGAAGCCTCCCTTCGAGCCTGGCGCGAAGGCAGGCGAGTCAGCTCGGAGGTTTCCGAGTTCGGTTGAGGTCATGGACCGCCTCGCCTTAGGCCCGTCCCCAACAACCCTCCTCCAATTCATCTTCCTCCTCCTCCTCCTCCTCCTCCTCCTCCTCCTCCTCCTCCTCCTCCCCCTCCTCCTCCTCCTGCTCCTCCTCATCCTGCTCCTCCTCCTCCTCCTCCTCCTCCTCCCCCTCCTCCAGTTCCTCCATTCCTCCTCCTCCTCCTCCTCCTCCTCCTCCTCCTCCCCTCCTCCTCCGCCTCCGCCTCCGCCTCCCTCCTCCTCCCTCCTTCCTCCTCCTCCTCCCTCCTCCTTCCCTCCTCCTCCTCCTCCCCTCCTCCTCCGCCTTCTCCTCCTCTCTCCTCCTCCTCCTCCTCGTCCTCCTCCTCCATCTCCTCCTCCTCTCCTCCCCCTCCTCCTCCTCCTCCTCCTCCTCCTCCTCCTCCTCCTCCTCCTCCTCCTCTCCTCTCCTCCTCCTCCTCCTCCTCCTCCTCCTCCTCCTCCTCCTCCTTCTCCTCCTCTTCCCCCCTCCTCCAGTTCGTCGTCCTCTTGCTCGTCACCCTCTGCTCCTCCCCTTCCCGCGCAGCCGCAGGCTGAGGGCGCAGGCCTTCCCCGTCCTGGCCGCGGACCCGCGCATCCACATGGTGAACATCATCAGGGAAGCGCCGCGCCAGGGCACGAGGAGGAGGAGCAGCAGGAGGAGAAGGAGCAGGAGGAGGAGGAGGAGGAGGCGCACAAGGAGGAGGAGAAGGAGGAGGAGGATGACGATCACGATGAGGATGACGATCAGGAGGAGGAGGAGGAGGCGGAGGAGGAGGAGAAGGAGGGGGAGGAGGAGGAGGAGGAGGAGGAGTGGGGAATTGAGGAGTGTGGCCACGACGAAGATGACTTTCACGAGGACCAGGAGGAGGAGGAGAAGGAGAAGGAGGTGAGGAGGAGCAGGAGGAGGAGGAGGAGGAGGAGGAGGAGGAGGAGGAGGAGAAAGACGACAACGACGAGCAGGAGGAGAAAGATGAGGGGGAGTATGAGGACGACGAGGCGGAGGGCGACGAGGCGGATGGGGAGAGGACGACGACGAGGGAGAAGATCAGGAGGATGGAAGAGTCGATGAGGACTATGTGGGGGTTTGCAGGAGAACGAGGGGAATGCTGGTCATACTTTTCCTCGCGCATGCTGCCTGAGTTGTTTCCGCTGCATGGGCGGGGGGGGGGATGGCTCCCCCTCCGTGGCAGTTGGAACCAGCGCAGTTTGTCATGATGGTGCCTGCGAGGAGTCCTAGTCCAGATTTCTCCCTGTCCTCGTCGGGATTCTCACCGCCCTCGTCGCCGTCGTCGTCGCCGTCGTCGGAGGTGGCAAGTTTCTCGTTCGACTCCTTCTCGTCCTTCCCCTCCCTGAGTGACGATTGTTGGTCAAGTCTCTGGTTAGGGTAAGTCTGACATGGTCGGATTTCCAAGGTCTCCATGCTGCCTCTCATGGCACACCGCAGGTTTGGCATTCCAGCATCCAGGCTGGATGGGGGTGTTTCAAATTGAGGCTCCCAGCATGCGCCGCGCATTAGCCTACAAGTTGGTGGGCGTTGGACTCATACCGGGGGATCCATTTCGTCTGGATGCTGGAAGCCCCCTTCAGACAACAACTTGAGACAAAGTGGATCCGGAGAGGAAAAAGAGATGGATGACACAGAGGAGGCGGAGGAGGAGGAGGAGGAGGAGGAGGAGGAGGAGGAGGAGGGAAGGAAGAGGAGCAAGAGGAGGAGGAGGAGGAGGGAGGAGGAGGAGGAGGAGAGGAGGTGGAGCAAGAGGTTGGAGGAGGAGGAGGAGAGGAGGAGGAGGAGGGGGAGGAGTGGGTGCGTGTGCCCGTGCGCGCGCGGATGTCCCCAGCAGTGCCAGGCAGGCGAGACGGCCCCAGACAGTGCGCGACTGGCCCTCCTCACGAACGAGGGCACCTGCCGGAGCTCCTGCACCTCTGCTGGGCCCACGAGGGTGCAAGCGAAACTTGCTCTGATGGGGCCGGCCCGGATCCTTCCTTCTCCTCCTCAGGAAGAAGCTCCTCCTCCTCCTCCTCCTCCTCCTCCTCCTCCTCCTCCTCCTCCTTCTGCTCCTCAACTTCCCCTTCCTCCTCGTCCGTTGCCTCTCCCTTCGGCCCAAATCGGAGCAGGGCGAGTTGAGAGAAAGGCAACTGAGAGGCGGTCCCCAGACTTTTCCCGGGGCCCGAGCGCACCAGTTCTCCGAGCTGTGCCCAGCCGTGGCGACAAGGGGGCCGCCCGAAGGCCAACTACCGTTGAGTCGATTCGCCCTCCTCCGACCAAGGTCGGGCGGGCCACCCTCCTGGGCCCGCCTCGGTCGGCGGCGGGCACAGGGGCCGGAGGAGGCCTCTCAGAAGCTTCAGGGCGCGCCAAGAAGGCCCCGTGCCTTCTCGTTTCTGGGACCCCTCCTCTGCCTCCCTGCAAGGGTCCCCCCTGTCGCGCGCCTTCCCTCGTGCGCGTCCTCGTCGCGGCCTCCGACGCGCGAGCGCGGAGAGGACCCGAGGAGTATCTACTCCTCCATGCAGTCCACACGTGGCGCGTTCGACGAACTGAAGGCGGGCGGGGCGCCTCCGCCCTGCGCCTTCGGCCCGCTCTCTTCCTCCTCCTCCTCCTCCTCCTGGTCTTCGTCCTCCTCCACTTTATCATCCTCCTCCTCCTCCTCCTCGTCCTCCTCCTCCTCCTCCTCCTTCCCCTCCTCCTCCTCCTCCTCCTCCTTCTCCTCACCCTCCTCCTCCAGTTCCTCCTCCTCCAGTTCCTCATCCTCCTCCAGTTCCTCCTCCTCCTCCTCCGCCGCCGCCGCTGCCGGCTCCTCCACCTCCTCCTCCTCCTCCTCCTCCTCCTCCTCCTCCTCCTTTGCCTCTTCTTCCTCCACCTCCTGACTCCTCCACCTCTTCTTGTTTGTTCTCAAGCATCCTGTGGTGTTGTGTCCTCGTCTTGAAGAGACAGCGCCCCTTGTCTTTCTCACTCCTTCTTTCGTTCCCTCATCCCTCCTCCCATCCCCAGTGGCAGCGCCCGCATGCGGTTCCACCACCCATGTCGACGCACCCCTTACATTCACCGTGGCCCCATCGGGAGCTCCACCGAAGGCCCAAGTGGCAGCGCCCGCGTGCGGTTCCATTCCCATTTCCGGTGCCCCCCTCACGCAGTTCGTGGCCCCATAGGGGAGCTCCACCGAAAGCTCCAGTGGCAGCGCACCAGTGCGGCTCCCACCCTTTATTTCGGCTTATCCCTCACACGGTTCGTGGCCCCATCGGGAGATCATCCGAAGGCCCCAGTGGCAGCGCCCGCATGCGGTTCCACCCTGCATTCCGCCGCCCCACTCACACGTTTGGGAGCCCCACAGAAGGCCCCAGTAGCAGCGCCCGCATTCTTGCGTGGCGGCGCACCCTTCGCACGTTTCGTGGCCCCAAAGGGAGCTCCTCCGAAGGCCCCAGTGTCAGCGCCCGCATGCGGTTCCACCTGGAATTTCTGAGCACCCCCCACACGTTTCGTGGCCCCATAGGGAGTTCCACCGAAGGCACCAGCGGCAGGGCCCGCACGCGGTTCCAGCCCCCACTCCGGCGCACGCCTCACACGTTTCGTGGCCCCTTAGGGGGCTCCTCCCGCGGCTCGAGTGGAAGCGACCGCATGCCGTACCCGTGCATATTTTTGGCACACCCGTCACGCGCGTCGTGGCCCCATGGAGGGGTTCACCGAGGACAGTACCCATAGCCGCGTTATCTACATCTGCACATGGTTGGGCACTTCGCCAGGATAATTCAACTGGGTGACTATGCAGGCGGTCCTCCAGACCACTCACCAATTTTGCCGCAGACACTTTTCCCGAGCGAGGATCGTGTAGGGATCGAACTCAGAAAATATTATTCCTGTATGGAGTTGTGAGTAATGCGGTTGTGAGTATCTTCCTGGGTGGAGCACTCTATAGGGCCACGACGCGTGTGACGGCTGTACGAAGATTGGTGCCGGTCTGCCATGCGCGCGCTGCCATTGGAGCCTTCGGTGGAGCTCCTGATGAGGCCACGAGCCGTGTGCGGGGTGTGCCGGAATCGGGGGTGGAGCATGCATGCGGGCGATGCTGCTGGTGCGTTCGGTGGAGTTCCTTACTGGGGCCACGAAGCGTGTGAGGGGTGCGCCGAAATGGGGGGTGGAACCACATGCGGGTGCTGCCACTGGGGCCTTCGGATGATCTCCCGATGGGGCCACGAATCGTGTGAGGGATGTGCCGAAAGAAGGGGTGGGAGCCGCACGGGGGCGCTGCTACTGGAGCTTTCGGTGGAACTCCGTATGAATCCACGAAGCGCGTGAGGGGTGCGCCGAACCAGGGGGTGGAACCGCCTGCGGGGGCTGCCACTGGGGCCTCCAGCGGAGATCCCGAAAGGGGCCACGAAGCGTGTGAAGGGTGCGCCGAAATGCAGGGTGGACCCGCATGCGGGCACTGCCATTGGGGCCCTCGGTGAGGCTCCCCAGGTGGCTACGAAACGTGTGTGTGGGGGTGGCGCGCCCAAATAAGAGTGGAACCGCATGCAGGCGCTGACTGGAGACTCCGGTGGCGCTCCCTACGAAGCCACGAAG